>JAVQJG010083637.1:0-18347 GCA_036024015.1 Craterocephalus amniculus | reverse complement strand
TTTGGATAAGCTCGAAATTGATTGGCTCCCACTTTTTTGGGATTTTGGAAATCGGTTGAATAGGCCTCCTGGCCAGACTATATGGAGCTTGCGAATTTTAGTCGCGGTAGCCAGGCTACTGGTAGCGTACATTTGAAGTTTTTTTGTACATGATACAATATTGCTTTCATTGAAAGTTGAAAAGTTTTCTAAAGAACAACAAAAACATGAATCTACTGTTTATCAAGGAATATGGAAACCTCAGTTTCACTGACCATTTCAACACTTTAATCCAACAAACCAAGCAGATGTCTTGAGAAACACAGGTTCAAATGTGAGTGAATTTATTCAGGCTGAGTTGGTTCACAGGAGACCGGCCAAACCAGCAGAGTCACAGAATCACAAAGCCAGGATCCAAGAAACAAGAGGAGAATCAAAACTGCTGGAGGGTTCACACAAGGAAGATACTGGAATATATTTCTTTTGTTTTACAGCGAACAAAGACAAACTGACTCGAGATAAAGGAAACTGAATATTTGCACAAAAGGGAGGGAGATAATAACGCACATGTGTTAATGATATGAGTAAATCAACGGAGCGGGAGAGGAAAGAAGCACCGTCACAAAAGCAGTGGAACCAGCTTGGCCCTGGCTAATGAGCACAGGCTCCAGGATGTCGCTGATGGACGATCACAGACCCTCCAAGTCAATTAAGTATGATCAGCTGAGCTCTACATCACATATCCAGCAGTCTCTTGACAGTACAGACAGGGCTCCAGTGGACTCTCCTCGACAAACTTCATGTAAATGGCATAGGAGGTGGAGACGGATCCCCATGGAATCAGACAGCTTAGATCTCAGCCACCATTAGACAAAGAAAGAGCAGTGAAATAGAAAAATTATTGATGATTATTAAATACAATTTACAATTTAACAAATTATATGAAAAGAAATCAAATTTCAAAAGCATTTTCTTATGGTATTTATTTAAAATGGAATTATCAAATAGCAATGATACTGTATTTATTAATTCATTGTTAAATCCTCTGATTTGAAAATGAATTTTAAAATCATTTTCCTTAAAAGAAATTAACTGACACATAACAGGCACTGGGAGAACATAATCAAAGTCTTAATCAGAAAAAGCTGCTCGTATCTTACTGGTTTTGTTTAAAAACAATAGTCCCCATTTCATGTGACATGTTGTACACAATGCAAGTTGAAATATTTTTTCATATTTTGCTTTCCTTCCATGAAGGATCAGACACACATGTATTAAAATGTTTAACTGAAATTGAGTAGATGTGTATTAAAATGAAAAAAAAAACATTTCAATGACCGTAACAAGGAAACAGTGCAAAACTCAAACTCAAAACAACTCATTGAAATGATATTCCCCTATTCTATATCCAGTTGTGACACAGTCTCAATATATATGAAAATCTCGATATACTGTATATTGTCCAGCCCTATAGGATAGCAGCCAAAAATTTTATATTGTGCATCTCTACTTTGTTTTTCCTTTTATACCCAATCCTTAGACCCTCACCTGTTCCCAAGACTCTTCCTAAGTAATCTTACTTGTACTTTTTCCGCTTGTTCTGTTTATTCCAAATTTTTTATTGTTGTGTAACTGGCATCAAACTTTAACATCTTATATCATTTATAAATACAAGGACTAACTCCATTGTACTTTGCTTCCATTATACATGAATCTAATATATTATAGATTGAAGGTTATTATGCATTTTAGAAACTTTCAATGTCTCTGAAAATAGGCTTTTCACTTAAGTTTCCAAACATGAACACTTAAAAATGTAAACAGTGATGATGAAGGATGAAATCCAGTAACTGCAGCTCAGAGCTAAAAAAAAAACCAAACAAATAAAAATAAACCCACAAAGCTTTGTGATATCATGAGTCACTCTCAGATTCATTGCTTCATTAAACTGGGTTAGCGTGGCCATGTCTCCTGCTTTGAATAATCCATTTGCTACACAGAACAATACACCGTGTAAGTGGTTATTTTAAGTGCATCTGCTAGTAATGCACCATGGGACGCATTTCTGAATAGTGTACATGTATCAAGGCTCCTGCAATGTTACTTCATCAGCTGAACAACCACAAACCACAGTAATATACGGCTTGTTTAAGTTTTCATGCGTTTGGTAGAAAATCCCAGCAGATGAAACTGGATGGGTGTGTTGTGTACGCCTGAAGATGTTTTAGGGGCGATGGGCTCAATAAAACAGTGTATTTAACATCTTTGCTGAATAGTTGTCTCTTGTTTTTATTTGTTGATGGAAATATCTGCAGACATGTCACCCACTGTCAACAATCACTAGCTTTAATTTGGTTATCATCTCATTTCTGACAGAAAAACGAGGTGCTGCTTTTTCCTTATTTCCTTATTTTGAGAAACTTTCAAAGTTTTCTTTAATTCAATCTAAAGGTTTATATCATATTATGATCAGATATCCAAAGGGTTGATTACATATTAGGGCTGAACATTGGAAACGATTTTTTAAGGCAGACCAACTAGAAAAGATTGGTTATACCATCCTCATTCTGCTATGAGAGCAAACTCCAGCAGAAACGACACAGCGAACATTGATTCCATGTCCCCATCGATCAGCTGATCCATCGGTTGTGCATGTAGACAAATCCGCTGGCCCCTTTGTGTGATGCAACATCCTTCAATGGCGCCATTACTGAGGTGGGGAGTCCTAATTTCCTCGTATCTGCCGACATGGACAGCAGCGAGGATCTTTAGACAGTGGTCTACATTTACTGATTATTCTGTTCTTCATATTAGCTATCAGAGCATTAATGTAAATGATGATTAATCAGACAGAAACTGCTTTTATCACTGCCACACTAGAATACAAAAGGAAAATCTCGTTAAAATGAGTGGTCATAAGTGGGTAAAGGAATAGTTTCAAGCTTTGGCAAAGGCTGTAATTTTCTATTTTGTCAGATATCTGGCATCGTACTATAAGTAGTTTGGGATGCTGGATGCCATGTACGTGATCTGTTTACTGACTGAAAGATTTTTATTTTCTGGTCACAATATTCCCCTAATAAGGGCAAATGACATTACACAATATCTCCCAAACTAGACATCAACTCTCAGCAACACTGCAGCCCCTTGTCTTTTAGTCCATTATTTGATTCTCACTTATGAACGCCAAAAACCAAGCATGGTTTCAGCATGGGGTGGGGCCAGAATGAAGGGGATCCCCGGGGAAATAGGAACTACTGCTATAGAGAATAGGTAGCTTACATCATCCTGGGCTGTGTCCGCCATGTTGGGGGAGAAACTCCATTATTTCAAATCAAACTTGAGGCTTCTTAGTAGTGAAAACATGTTTGAAAGCATGCTAAAAAGAAACATCTTTATCATGATGAACTCACGAAAGAAACAAAGAGTCACTGTGATGCACAAGTAGCACTAGCTAACAATTTAGATCCCAACAAGCTGCCAAACTTGAATGAAGCTCAGGTTTTGAAGCATTGCAGACCATTTCGATCTGAGACATCGGTGCTTATTGTGTTTGCTTTAAGTCTGTACGCATGTCAAGAACGTAAAAGAAACTTGTCAAATGTGCATGAATGCATTTAACAAACTGATGGACAAAGATCTAAAAGACTACAAACTGTCAGGTTGCAACACCTTCATACTAAAATTCTACATATAAAATAAATATTAATTTTTCTGATTTTTTCATTGAGAAATTAAATATCTGTTCCTCTATGAGGATTCATGTATAGTAAATGAATATATTCTGAGTGTTATGAAAGGAAAAGACAGAAGTCTATTTTATCGTGCAGATTTAATATAATCTAATTTGATCTCGTTTAAGCTAAAGTTGCAGTAAAAATATGAAAGCAAGCAAAAATATATGGGAGAACTTAAAAAACCAACTCCTGATGGGAGTCAAACACTGAAACAAATAAACCTGACAACAAACGCTCGCTGTCAAGGAAAATTATGTTCACGTGAAATCTGGTACTTTTTACTTATGGAACCAATTACCGTTTCTGCATGAATTCTCAGGTGACCTGTTCGCTCATCACCCCCTTGTCCCTCAGTAGATGCAGAGATATTTACCTCTGCACACATAATTCCCAAACTGTCCTTTTATTAAACCAAAGGAAATACTAAAGATGAAACTGCCTGCTTCTGCTTTGCAGACAAAGTTAATAAAATTAAAACCTGATCACTAACTCCCACAGCTGGGTGTGTGCAGCTTAATCATCTATGAAGTTTATATTAAAAGCTATAGATTACTCAACATAATCCTTATAAAGAGCCGCTGAAAAGAAATCAAGCAAAAGATTTAGACCAATAAATTGTTCATATTTCTCAAATATCCCTTAATTCAGGACTGAAGAAGACTTCTTAAAAGATAGAAGCACTATGAGGTTCTCTGATGTGTCAATTCCTAGAAGTGACAATAAATTCAGAGAAGACAGACGGACGAACAACACAGTCAGCTTGGAGTAAAAGCGTGTCACAGTGAGGATGAGGGAGCAGAGAAGCTGCTGCACAGCTGGCTGAGTGGCCCACTTCCTCCTTGATGACACGTTCATCTAATACAAAAACCATTATCTGTGGTGCTCCACATGTTTCTCCAAAGACGCATTAATTTTTCAGCACTTGTGAGTAAGTCGCTCCGTGTGGCCTGTATTTGAATTCTCAGTTTGGCAGCGTGATGCTACTCCAGCGTGTAATTGGACCAATCACTGAGGCAGAATGAATGCAGCACAGATGTCCGCACATCAAGTCCAAGATGTCTCTGCAGCATGTGCAGGCTTGAGCGTGCGCGCTGAGTTCACGTGACACCCACGAAGAGTCCAGGAGAGGTGGGAAGGAAATGTAAGCAAGATGAATGTTGTACACTGAGAGAATACCTGACCAGTTAAGCTGCTGCTAATTATAAGAAGATTAAATAACATTAAAACGAATGAGTTAAAAAATAAACTCCATCCCCCCACAGTGGTCATGAAGGTAAATTTGACCTAAAACGGTTTATGTGCCAGGCTGTGAACATGAAGTTGCTCTTTTTAATATCTAGTCTCTGGGGATCTGCTCTGTTTGGGAGCCATAACAATGAAGGCTGAACTTTCGCAGACACTTCCCATTTCTTAGCCCAAAGTTTCTGCTTGGCGTAGAGGCTCAACCTGTTCGTACCCAACGTGCATCCCGGCTACAATGCAGCTACGTGGAAGTACTCGCTTGTGATTGGTCAGATTGTGATTACTAAGGCTGTAGCTATACCTGTGAAGTACCGAAACCGCGATACTTACAACCTCAATCCCGTTTTGTGGTGTCAGGAGGTAAACGCTGCAATCCCAGTTTATATCACAACCCCTCTACTTCAATCATTCATTTAAAAACTACACGCTAATCAGGATATTACAAGTACACCCTGACTTCTCTGTATAAGGTGATAGATAACACTGATATACTCAAAAAGGCTTGTTGTGAAGGGGGGTCCTGTTGAGATCACATATACACTTAACTAATGGTGCAGCAAGGACAGTACCAGTGGAACCCAAAAGCATGCTGGGAAATATTCCTAGTAATTACTCATTTGCAGATATTTAATTCCACATACAGTAGGCTTCACATTTCACAGTAGCATGAAATCCAAGGAATGTGATAGCAAACATAAAACTGAAGGAAGCAAACGGAAACGCAAGCGAAGGAAGATCAATGATCCGTCAGCGAATAAAGGAAAAACTTTATGCCTTTTTTAAAAAATTTATTCTCAGTCCCTCTGGTTTTTTTTCCCAACTTTTTTTTTTACTAAAAATGCCTATACAAGCCCAACCCTTTTAAGCATAGTCAATACAGAGACATTATGTCTTCAGACCTCGGTTGTCAGATAATGAGGCTAAAATGATGTAAAATAACAAAAAATAAAGGGAAAAAACATGTAAACTCTCTGAAATGGCTTCATGTGTTGTGTACTTTGTATCGCTGTGACACTTCTGGGCCCCCGTAGTAATCGCTGCAGAACAAAGATGACAGCAAGTTTGTTTGTACACAGCAGCTACTTACTGTGACCAAATCCTTTGGTCTGGTGAGATCGGAAAGGTTTTTAAGATGCATTTTGTTTGTTTTCAGTCTTACAAGAAAATGTTCATTGTACAGAAGCCTGAGTAAAGCCTTTGAAATCTTTCCCTACGTCTGATGGTCATTGAAGCTGCTGGCATTCTGTCAAGTTGAGCATGGGGCCCACAATCAAGACCAAACACATACACAATGACGGGCTAGCTTTCTAACATCCGAGCAGACAGATAAGCAGACAAGAGCTGTAGAAATGGGCGCGTATTGTGTTTTTGTTTTCTTTTATAAACTTTTATATAGTAGGGAGGACATTTGAGTTAAAACCTCAAGACTCTAAATAAAGTCTCACATTCTACATCAGTGTAGCTTTAGTTTACCAGACAACAGGAAGCAACCAAATCAGGTATACTTATTAATAGGGAAGTAATGATTCAAACTGGTTTAATCATTCTGTGCCAGTCACGTGACATTTGGTGCCGAGACGCCAATTTGAGCGGAGGAACTTCAGTGTTAACAACCGCAACAAAGCAACAAACAGCAAAACTTAGTTTGTTTCACTGCCCATATGGAAAAAAATTAGAAGAATGAAAAAATTCCTTGCCGGGGAAAACTTAACAAGGAAGCCAGGGACCGTTAAATGTTGGGCATTAACAACGTAGATCCTTATGAGCTCCGTACTGGAGCTCCGACCCAACGTGTCAGTGCTTATACGTTTGAAGAATTCAAAGCATATAAGTAACTTGAAGCACACGGTCACTTCACATCCGGCTGGGTTCCGGATATGTTTACATACCAACCGCAGATGTGACAACATAGTCGTCACTGCAAAGATGAGCTCCCTCACTGCTTCTTAAATGAGCTGATGGAAGATGCATATAACTGATGTGAAAGAAATGTTCATGTTTACCTTGCTACCTATCCAAGATGAACGTTTACAGCTAACATCAGCCTGTGTGTATTTAAGAATCTCAACACACTGATGCAAAACGTTCGTGTCTGTTTATGTGCTCTCCGACCTGGCTTTCCTTCTTATTCCGCCTAAAATGGCGACGCACCACGATGGAGTAAACATTACACGTCACTTGGCAGAGACCGATAATTCCAACTTGCTTCCATGAATCGAGTTGGTTTCCATGAACTGGTCTGAAGTAAATAAACTGGTCTGTAGAATCACCAGAGGGGTCAGTAGTTGCGATCTGCTGCTGGTTGGATTTCAGTTGAAGAAGCAGCATGTTCACTTTGGTGAACATCCACGAGGAAAATGGAGACGGCTCTTCTTCAGGAATTCCTTTCCAAATTCCTGGGAATATCTGGGATATTGTATCCAGGAAGATCCAATCCGTCACATGATTCAGGAAAAGAATCATTTAATCACTTGTCTGAAAATTGCCAGATTCACGAATCTGTTTCCTCCTGATGAACATCAAGTCTTTGCAGTGATCTTTTCATTCTTTAGGTAGAAGAAGCGAAGGAACGTCACTCAGACGTTGAGATGCTGTAGACAAATAAAAGGACTGCTGCTGTTTGTGTCGTTCCTCAGACGGCCTGAAGGGGGAGACACAGTTCCAGCCTGCATATGTGGAGCATTAATGAGATCTTTAAAGGGATACTGTGTAACTTTTGACCACTAGGGGTACTAAACCTGTAAATTCCCCAAAAATTCAACAGTCTCTATTTCAGGTCTCCTCAGACGTCATTTTCACCTTCTTCATTCAGCCATGATAAACTTTAGATGGAAGAGGTGGAAAAAGTAGCACAAAGCACAGCCCTCTGTGTGGGGAAGTGTAAGGCAAAGTACTGCAGGTCACATGATCCCATGAGAGACGGATCCGCTCATGATAAGTTACAATGCCTGGTTTCTGAAGAAGACAGCCCCCTCAGAGCTCAGACATGTGTCAAACACTGTATATTGACTCCAGAAATTATCCATTATTACTCACATAAAGCTAATGTTTGGGTCAAAAGTTACACAGTGTCCCTTTAACGTCTGTCCACTGACACCATTTTGGACGAAACATCTGGAGTTTGATCAAGTTTTCTCATTGATGATGTTGATTTGCTGACCACCACAGTGGCAGGAGCACAGAAAGCGGAGTTTGTGGAGGTTCTGGATTAAGAAATGGAGGTTCTGGGCAGAGGAAGTAGAAGTTTGGGGTGAAAAATATAGAGGTTCCGGGTGAAGAAGCTTCTGGGACGAGATGATGGAGGAGCTGCACATGTAAGAGTCTCTTTCACCTTTGGGTCAGTAAAACCAGATCCAGCAAACCGGTTCTGGACTCTTCCTCAGTCTGCCATTTGAATCAGAGGAATTCTGAAGGTTGGAAACAAAACACGCTCTTCATCATGCCAGATCATTGAAACCCCAAGAAGTTCCCTGGTCCTCCAGAAAACAACTGATGAGCAGCAGGATCTTCATCCAGCATCTCCCTGGCGGCCTGGAGAGTGTTGATTCGTTAGCATCCCGATTGATTGAAATAATATACTGTGTTCAGGATGACATCACAGAGGCCACATCCCCTGGTGACATCACAGCTGTGTGGCTATAAACGGGCAACAGGAGCTCAGAGGGACAAACGGGAGTCATGTGGTGGGGAAGAATCCTGCAGCAGGCGGTCCGACGGGCCAGCAGACAGGTCAGTATGTGTGTGTGACAGAGAAGAGATCCTGGGATTTTAAACTTGGCTTCATTTTTATTTTTCTTACGAGTTTTTGAACTAAAAGTGGAGTTCAGATCTACGGATGTACGTTTACCTGAAAAAAGAGGAAGGTGATGTTATGCATTAACTGTGTCTCAGTCTTGAGCCAGGACATCCACCAACATGAGCTGGAGGTAGAGACTGAATGAAAATCGGTCAGATTAAATCATCAGAACGAGTTGTTGGCTTCTTTTATGATAAATTTTTTAATTCTGTGATTGTTTTACTACAAATGCTTATTAGTTTTATGATGATCTTCAAAACAAGTTTAGTGTTTTTTTTAATATGCGCTGCTATGTGTTCTAAACAGCACCTTGGTCAACTGCTTTATAAATAAAGTTGGATTGGATTGGGACAGGTGAGAATGCGGTCGAGGAACCTGTAAGAATGTTGCTAACTCAAAAAACAAAAAAAATTCTGGGAGAATGCAAAGTCCTTTAGAAAAAGTCCAAACAAAAACACTTTGCAAAAAGTTTTTATTTCTGTTATGTCTGTTCTACAAACGTTAGTTTCGGTTTTCTCCTGACTGACTCACAGAATGCTGAGCTTCGTCTGGAGAAAGTTATCAGGACATTTCATAAAGGCTGCATTACATTATCTACAGCAGTGGTTCTCAAACGTTTTGAGCCACGACCCTCAAGATGACATATGTTGGTGTTTGCGACCCCCTCCTCTCCTCGGTACAACTGAGTAATTAAGTGTGTGATTGAAAGGGTCGTGCTGCAGCTTTAGGGCTGGGACGATAATGCTGTCCACCAAATTTGATTCCTCTAAGATTTTTTGGGGGCTGATTCGAATTATATTCTCATGATTCTTCTATATTGCACATTTTTGTGGAGAAAAATATCTTTTTGCTAGTTTTTTTTTCGTAATTTCAATTAGGAAGAAGCAACACAGTGGCCAGACCAACATTCTGCTACTATATAATGCCTGACAAGACAAGTAAAAAAGAAATATGAAAATGATAATGAATGTTAAAAAAAAACTTTAAAAAATTTTCGCAATTATTTGAAATAAGATAGATTTTTTCAACATAATAGTTTATTTAAAATTGTGAAATAAAAAATAGCAATATTTGATTTTCTTTTATAAAAAAAATCGATTTTGAAATTGTGAAAAAAAAAAATCCCAATGTTCGATTTTTCTATACAATTTCCAGCCTTATCAGTTTCACAGATCATGACATTACTTTGACATAAGGGAATGAAACTCCTAACAACCAGGTTTCCAGTCTGATGCCGGCTGGAGAACAGTAAAAAAACATTTGGGGAACCGAAACATGGAGCTCATAATTATGTTTGCATGTGATGAACACGAGAAGTTCGGGAAAAGTGGACCCTCTTTACTAGGGATGGGTATTCAATTAAAGTGTCTTAATCTATTATCAGGAAAATTAATGATCGATTGATTCATCATTAACATTTCTGTATAAAAATTCAATATTCATAGTTTATACTTAAATGTGTGAAAGTAGAAAAAACTGAGTGTTTACTGATTTAGACTTTGACTACAACACAAACGACTCTTGTGGCAGTTAAATGGGATTCGTTCCATGGTTACACTGGAAAATATGGGCCTACATACAACTTCAGCAACAGTTTAAAGATGCATTTGATTAATCGATTAAAATCTTAACGACCGATTAATCAATCAGCGATTCATTATGCCCATCCTTAGTCCCTACGACTGAACATAAATGTATCCGAGACGTGCTGACACAGTGTTTGCTGTCAGGATGCTGAGGAAGTTTTGTTGGGACGTGAGGTGAGACAGAAGTTCCCTCGGTCGTCTCTGAACCCAGGAATGAAACAGCTGTGTCCCACAGCAAACAACACAAACACAACGCTGCTTCTATCTGCCTCAACACACATGGCTCCGTCTCTCATTCTGTGTCCATCAGGCTGGCGTCCTCTTCGATGTGGACGGCGTCCTCCTCCGCGGCGGCTCTGTGATTCCTGCGGCTCGTCGAGCGCTCCGGAAGCTTGTGGACCAAAACAACAACTTCCTGTTTCCAGTTGTCTTTGTCACCAACGCAGGAAGCTGTCAGAGACACCAGAAGGCCCAGCAGCTGTCCCGCCTGCTGGACATTCAGGTAGGAGGACAGGCAGGTAGGACAGACAGGTAGGAGGACAGACAGGTAGGAGGACGGACGGGTAGGAGGACAGACAGGTAGGAGGACAGACAGGTAGGAGGACAGACAGGTTGGAGGACATTCAGGAGGACAGACAGGTAGGAGGACGGACGGGTGGGAGGACAGACAGGTAGGAGGACATTCTGGAGGACAGACAGGTTCTTGCTTATTCTTGTCTGAACAGACAGATTTCAGTGTTTTCCTGCCGTGGTGCTGCTGTGATTTGATTGGATCCGCACACGGTCACATGACCTCTCTGTCTCTTTGCAGATCACACCTGAGCAGGTGGTCCTGTCTCACAGTCCTCTGCACATGATGAAGAGTTTCCACGATAAGTGTGTGCTGGTGTCCGGACAGGGACCGGTGACCCAAATCGCCTCCACGTATCCTTCACCTTATCCATCACCTGTCTCCTGTCATCCACCACCTGTCTCCTTCCATCCATCACCTGTCTCCTTCCATCCATCACCTGTCTCCTGTCATCCATCACCTGTCTCCTGTCATCCATCACCTGTCTCCTTCCATCCATCACCTGTCTCCTGTCATCCATCACCTGTCTCCTGTCATCCATCACCTGTCTCCTGTCATCCATCACCTGTCTCCTGTCATCAGTCAGGATTCTTGACGGCATCTTTCTCAGTCTGGGTTTCCAGAAGGTGGTGACTATAGAGCAGCTGTCTGAACAGCACCCTCTGCTGGACATGGTGGACCACAACAGGAGACCCGCCTCACCTGTGAGACCAGCTAACTTCTGATGTTTAAATGATTTTCTGTGAAAAACCAGGACTCAGTTCACTTTATTGGTCTGTTTGTTTGTTTCAGCCATCTCCTCTGAAGAGCCTGCCTCAGATAGAAGGTATCACACGTTTATCTGTCCTTCAGTTCAGTTTGATTACAGTCAATCCAGAGAAGCCATCACCAATGGAAATGTTTTTTTTAATGACTTGAACATTATTTACTTTTATGGTAATTAACAATGTTGTCACACAATAGGGGTGGGAAAAATAAATTGAAAAGTTAAAAGTCAAATATGAAATGACATTTATTTCACAATTTTAAAAAATATGTATATTGTGGTTAGAAAATCAAATTTTTTTCAAATAAATAAAATTCTTTTTATTTCATTTTTATAATTCTAAATATTTATCTTTTCTACTTGTCTTGTCAGGCATTATAGTAGCAGAATGTCGGTCTGGCTGCTGTAGTGTTTTTTCCTGAAATTAAGAAGAAAAAAAACTAGCAAAAAGATTTTTTGTAAATTTGTTTTTTTCTCCACAAAATCTGCAATATTGAAGAATCAGGAGATTCCCAATTTAAATCTAATCGGCACCATCAATTCATAAAGGAAAGCATATCGTACAAGACCAATCACACAAAGTTCCACAGATTTGTATACCGGAAAAATGTGGGCAACAACAACAAAAAAGACAAACAAACAAAAAAAAACAACAAAAATCTAAAGTTTATGTTTAAAAAAAAAAAGTTAATAAATTTAATTAAAAATTAAAAACTTAAACAAAAACAAGGCATAACAGACACAGACAACCAAAATGAACATGAATAAAGAATATAATACCTATGGCAGTAACAGTAAAGATGCCAACAAAACACATCAGATGTTACATCATAATAAAGAGCAAACTACTGAACAGGCTGAGCTGGATACATCAAGGGCAAAAAACAAAAAGAACCAGGCCCACTTATCGTTAAAGGGATACTATGTAACTTTTGGCCACTAGGGGGCTAAACATGTAACTTCCCACAAGCCACACAGCGCTGGTGCATGATTAAACGTCATCTCTTTCTGGCCTCTTCAGACATTGTGTTCACCTTCATACTTTGCTCAGATTTGACAAACTTTCAAGAGAAAAGTAGCATAAAGCTCAGCCTGCTGTGTTTTATAGCTGTAAAGCAAAGTGCTGCAGGTCACATGACCCATGAGAAACGGATCTGCTCCTGCAAAGTTACAGTGTCTGGTTTCAAACACTGAACTGACCCCAGAAATCATCCATTAATACTCACGGTAGGCTGATATTCAGGTCAAAAGTAAAATTTTGGGGGACATTACAGGTTTAGGACTCGTAGTGGTGAAAAGTTACACAGTATCCCTTTAAAGTTATCACCCATTCTATCCAACAGTCGGTAGGACAATCTTTCAAATGCTGCTATATTACCGAGGGAGGTATGCCAGTGTTCAGAGGATGGTGTAATTAAGGCTTTTCACTCTCTCAGCAAAAGTTTCCTCCCAAGCATGATAAAGTCTGGACCGTCTGGCATAGATGTTTAAATAACAACAAGCTGCTTGTTCATGTTGCCTCAGCGATCATCCTGTTTGGGGAACCGGTCAGATGGGAGACCAACCTGCAGCTGCTGATTGACGTGCTCCTGACCAATGGGAGACCAGGTTGTATATACGACAGGCAGCTGTCAGCCCAGCTGCCTGTCCTCGCCTGCAACATGGACCTGCTGTGGATGGCTGAGGCCCCATCGCCACGGTAACTGCCTCACACATCCTGCGGGTGTAGAGCTCTGGCGCCCTGTCCCAATACCCACACTACGCCCTATGGCCCTCTAGGACGTGTGCACCTGGTAGAATCGTACAAAGGGGTCTTGAATGTGCAGGTCACAAGCGTGGGAAACATTGGAAATGGGACAGACATTAGCTTGCTCCCTTACACAATGACGGCACCGATGTTTTTTTTGTAGATG
Source organism: Craterocephalus amniculus (assembly GCA_036024015.1). Classification (NCBI taxonomy): domain Eukaryota; kingdom Metazoa; phylum Chordata; class Actinopteri; order Atheriniformes; family Atherinidae; genus Craterocephalus; species Craterocephalus amniculus. The sequence continues at coordinate 4,757 of JAVQJG010083637.1, read as the reverse complement.
TCCTGCTGCTTTAAAGGCTCATAATGAATATCGAACCATTAAATTGGCTGCTATATGAGTGGTTGAAAACAAAAAGTGTTTAAATTGCTAGTATAGAATATCTGTTTATAAATATAGATACATTTAAAAAAAATAACTGTTATCTAAAGCATATTTCAAAGTAACAGGACAAACTGAATATTACTACACATGTACGGCGTATAAAAGAGGAAATATTCTATCATGTTTTTCATCAAAGGAACTGTATCGTCAAATATCTTATTTTCCCACTTATTTGTTTCAAACAGGACATGCAGAAAAGAGTTGTGGGTAATATGCTTTGATGAAGTCGGACTTTGTGAAAGTGTTGACCGTTGGCGCTTAGGGGACAGGGCCAACGTCCACTCTGGGGATAACTGGGACACCCTACACCAGGGTTGTCAAACTCATTTATTTCAGGGGCCACGTACGGCGCAGTTTGATCGGAAGTGGGCCGGCCTAATAAATGAACAACATAATCATCTCTTAATAATGAAAACTTCACATTTTTCCCTCTGTTTTAGTGTAAGGAAGTACAATCAGCCTGTTTAATGTTCTAAACTCTTAGAAAACACAGTAAACAATCTGAATTTACTTTAAAAAATGCAATTTAAATAATATTTTGCCACAGTTACAAATTTACAAATCAATTCATTTTAATACTTTTAGTGATTAATATATTTTGTATTGATTGTAAAATAAATTATTAGTTCATCTTTAAGCTAATATGTATTAGCAAACAGTAAATTTAATTTCCATGTTTACATTTTACATGTTTTATTTATACAGTTTACTTGAGATAAAAGCAATTCGTATTATTTTGCATTACATTTTTCTTTTTATATTTATTTACTTATATTTTTGCTTAATCACACAAGTTTTGCATCTAACAGATCACAATCGATCTAAAACCATCATAGTTATTTAATTGCAGGTATCTGGAGCTTAAAAAAAATCCAGTATTTCACATTTTGATTGGAGTAACTTTGACCAAATTCATCCCGCGGGCCAGATTGGACCCTTTGGACCGTATGTTTGACACCCCTGCCCTACACACTCAGTCGTACCCTCAGCGCAAACAGGGGCACAAGGACGGAAGTGCAAATATTGGGACAGGGCCTCAGTCAGCGTCTCATTTGGTCCGTCTGAGCTGTTTGTCCCTGGTTTGCTGCCGTAGGTTTGGTCACGGGATGTTCATGGTGTGTCTGGAGTCAGTCTACAGGAAGCTGACAGGCCGAGAGCTGCAGTATGAGGCGCTGTTGGGAAAACCCAGTCTGGTCACGTACCAATACTCGGAGCAACTGCTGCGACTGCAGAACCACAATCGGAAACTGTCCACCATCTACGCTGTGGGGTAAACACACTCTCTGTGACACAATCTCATTTATAAAGCTGTTAATACACCTGCAACACCTGAAACTGACAACACGACGGTAACCAAGGTGTCTGTAACACCTTATAACTGAACCAAACCAAAATGGTCAGTCCTTGAGTTTTAGGTTTTACAGATGATTTGGTTGCTGTCAAGTTTGGTTGTTCAGGTTGCAGTCCTGTAGGTTTCAGGTGTTTCCTGCTCCGACACATCTGGCCAAATTAAATGTTTCTCCTCACCATATTGTGAAGTTCTACACCGGGGCTCTCCAATCCTGGTCCTTGAGGGTGTGTTGCAGCAGGGACACCAGGAAAACCTGCGGACAAAGGCCCTTGAGGCCGGGACTGAAGATCCCTGATCCACATAATCATGTTAACCCATTACTTTGATCCAGGTGTGCTATGGCAGAAAATGATCCAAAACCTGCAGGACTACAGCCATTGAGGACCGACTTTGTCCATCCCAGCTTTACAGTAAAGGAACGGGAACAAACTCTATAGGAACCAAATCATCTGTAACACCTTTAAAGGAGAAGTTCGGTATTTTTTAACCTGGACCTATTTTGTTGCATGAAATATGATCATTTACTCACCCAGACAGTTTTGGTGTGACTTGAACTCCTTCAGAAGATTTTTAGATACACTCGTGATCAGCATATATCCACATAATAGGAGCCTTCAGGGCAATAAAATAAGTCCAGGTGGAAAAATACTGAACTTCTCCTTGAAATAAACCAAACTCTAAAATAAGGCTATCCATCTCGGTGCTGCATGTTTCCCTGCTCCAACACAAAGTAACCGTAACTTAAGTTGAATGGATCCTACAAACAATGAAGTTCTGCACAATGACTTTGAATGTGAGTCGGGTGTGTAGTGGTAACACCACCCATCCAATCAGTGATATCTGATGCCTTCAAATGAAACTTGGGTTTGGAGGTTTTGCAATTTAAAAAAAAACGATTAAATCTGAAGGCAACTCACCAACAATCATGTCTGCGACGCCATCTTGTTTTTCTCTGCGCAGCGACAACCTGATGACGGACATTTATGGCGCCAACCTGTATAACCGCTACCTGGCTCAGCAGCATGCTGCCATGACAACCAGTGCCAAACTGGTTGCCCAGGGAACGGGGAGCCAGGTAACGTTGGCCGAAGAAGATCTGGTTTCTGCTGCTCAGTGTCGCTCCATCCTGGTACGTAGAAACTGTTTGCTCTCGAAAAGTCAAGCATTATGTAAAATAACCAACGTCCCACAGCAGCTTTGGATGATATTTGTTGCTTTAAATCTTTACCTGTCCTCAGGTGTGCACAGGGGTCTACAAACCCCACTCCCCGTTGCCGAGCGACCAGAGCTGTTCGATCACAGAGATGGTGCTCCACGGTCACCGAGACCTGGTGCTGGAGCCGGACCTGGTGGAGCCGAGTCATGTGGTGGAGGATGTAGAGGCTGCTGTAGACCTGATGCTGCAGCAGGAGAGCTCCGGTACCTAGCTGACACCTGAATGAAACCGGACCGATACCTGACTACCAGCCTATTAAATGGAAACGATTTGGAAACTCTTCAATTTGATGGATTAAACTTGATTGCTACGATAGCATGATCACAAACATTACTGTGTTTAATCAGCACCTCACAAGTGACCGACATCTGAATAAAACGTGACTGACATGTGACTACCAGCTCCAGGGCTGTCCCGATCCGATACCAGTTTTGGGTATCGGTGCCAATACCAACAAAAGACACAGATCGGACAGTATCGGCATGCGTAACAATATGCCAATACCATTGCCGATACCAGGTGATCAAGATTTTCTATCCAGCCTGCGAGATCGCCACAAAGTCTTTAAATTCATTTTAAATTAACTCATTGGTTAATAATTAATGAGTCAGGTTTTCTCACACCTTTTGTTGTGGACTTCATCAGTTACACCGTAAGGTTGTGAGGGGAGGTTTGACACAATATTTTGCTCATAACAAAATGTAAGTATCGGTATCAAGTATCTGCCGACTCAACCCTCTGTATCGGTATCGGAAGTGAAAAAGTGGTATCAGTACAGCCCTAACCAGGTTATTAAAGTAAAGCAGTTATCAAAGTAACTTTTGCTCTCCTGCTCCCCCTGCTGGTCCCCTGTGGAAGCGTACTGTCACTGCTCACTGTTGTAACGAGATAAAGGGCTGGGATATACCTGCTGCTGACTTCGCGACCACGCACACATCATGACCACCGTATGCTGCTAATGTCAGTTTGGCACGTCGGCCGCTCGTATTGATGTGAAGTAACGTGATGCGTGCGCGAACTGCGATATTCACTTTACTGCTAGAGGCGCTCATCCACCATTTTGGTCAATAGACGGCATGTACCGCATTTACATGCACATCGCCATATATACCGCCTCTAACGGTGGAAAGCTTTTCCCCTTTTGGTTTCTTCAGTAAAAGTAAAATTATCAATCCTCCTTCCTCCTTTTCATTTTGAACTTGTTGTTAGGGGAAAAAACCCCGAAATACAACTAACCAGAAATTTGTAATTTTCAGAGTACAAGTGCTGAATGCTCTCCTAGTGGTACCCTTTGGTATTGACCGTCTTGGCCGCGCTGTGCCTTTGTGGTTTACAGCAAGTATGTACACAGACCAGAAAGAGCGCTTGCAGGCACGCTTGCGTACACAGGAAGTATATCCCAGGCCTTACTCGGGTCTGATCCTCTGAAAGTTGCAAATACTGCTTTCAGGACACAGACACCGGGGAGAGGGGAAGGACCAGCGAGTCACCCCACCAAGTCTTTGTTTACCCCCACAAGAATTCTGAAAAACATTTATCGAGGTAAAAAAGTTACATAGTCCTGCTTTAAACGAAAACTATACCCATTTGGAAAACGCTACCCTTGCAAAATTTCAAATTGATGGATTAACCTTTATTCCTATGATAGCATGATCACAAAAGTTACTGTTTTTAATCAACACCTCACATCTGACTGACACCTGAATGACACCTGACTGTAGCCTCCTAAACGACTCCTCACGCCTGACTGACATTTGTCTGATACCTGACTGATGATCATAATGATACTTGGCTTTTGATGTACTCTGATCTCTAAAAAAGGCCAAAATGGTTATGGTAATTATAATTTAATCAACGCAGATTTTAACAAGTCCTCCATGCCAGCATCAGATGCTGCATGTGAGGACTTTGCTGACCACTTCAGAAGTAAAATCTGTGCTATCATATCGAATCTTTTATCTCAGCAGCATGCTGATTTTAACATATCTGAAGCATTTTTACCAGAGGAAACACTGGAGAGTTTTGTCCTGGTTGATGCAAAGATGCTTGGTCGAGTCTTCTCCCAGCTAAACCCAACTACCTGCCTTT
>JAVQJG010083634.1:0-11852 GCA_036024015.1 Craterocephalus amniculus | reverse complement strand
AGTTTTGTGTGCTTTATTTTGTTTCTTTCAGCAACAACATGAATAGCTTCTCTTTCTTCTTTTTTTCTCTTGCCACAAACATTTCTTTAAAAAATACAGAAAAAACTTCATTTGACAGGTGTGCAGAAAAATCTGACCCACAAATGTGAGTAAAGTGCAATGGCAGAGAAAAACGCTTTAAATATATCTTTATTTTACATATCATTGCTAACATAAAAATGAATTCTACAAACACAACAAACACTTCAATGGATAACAGTGGACTCGAGTTTGCAGAGCCACACAGACTGTAACAGATGAAGTTATCAGACAAATACTGCGCCTTCAAACATCCCATGCATTTCTATTCCAGCAGCAAACGTTTTTGGATATTCTTTTTCTTCAGTGCCCCCCCCCCACGCACACACACACACACAACGCTGAGTGAAGGTTTACTGCAGAGAGGAGACAAGCTCTCCTTCGTCACTCTCTGATTGAGATCAATAGGTTTCCACAGCGCTCGGTGCTCACTGTGCACCACTGCAGTATAGAGAGAATCCATCAAAACCAGTCAGGTGCATTACACAGCCTCCAGCCCATAACCACATCGATTTCAGAAGTTGTGCGAGCGCAAAGCCAGGACGTGACTGCTGAATGCAGTTCGGAGCGGGGATGACAAATCCGCCAGGCTTTGATTATGAAACAGGTGACGATCATGTTGAGTCAGACAGGTTTGTCCAACAGAGCCCTTTCTTTTCCCTTTCTCCATTATAACCCTATTATGAAATAGTTTATCAGTATCAGTGTCTGTACATGATAAGGTGACCAAGTGTTCTTTGTCTGATGCCAGTTGGTTACATTAGTCCCTTCTACTTGGTGGATAACAACCATTTTGTAGGCGACCTGCTGCGCTAGCGCTATGGAAGGCCCCTGTCTGTGTTATCCCCAACCTGCTACAGCTTGCTGCTTGTCCAATTTGGCAGACACAGACCATGCTGTGCTCTTCAACAGCAAAAAAAGGAGATTACAAGGTCTGGCTGACCCCTAACCGATAAAAACACTCAACTTCTCCGTGAGCCACCTTTTTCGCCACACTGCAGAAAGGCAGGGAACTCACTTTCTCTAGCTTTAATGACAGGGTGTCACCAGTATGTGTGATGCATGTCCACATATCTCCCCACCTAGAGAGAAGACAGTATGATCCTGCGCAAAGGAATAAGGCACAGCGCGCGTTCTCAACCACTCTCAGTGCCTCGCCCCATCTCAAGTCCCCTTGTCGCTGCTTCATTTCTGGTGTAAGCACAAGTGAAAACACCGACCCTTAAATCCATAAACCCCCTCGTGTGACTGTGAGACGAGAGGTGGGCACCGCAGGGGGAACGGCACAATGTTTGGATGCGCAGGAGCTGTCTGCTTCTCACGGGTCCTTGTCTCTCAGATACCAGATTAGGTATTAATGAGTGTGTGAGCTAGGATTGATCTTCCAGCAGGGTTAATCCCTGCTGAGGACACAGACTTATCCTGCTGGAATCACCATTCTACCTTGCCTGACAGCCACCTGCAGTGTCTCAGACACGCAAATTAGGACTCGTAATCCGGCAAGGTCTAGTTGTGCAAGCGTTGTTTACATGACTGTAGAAAACCTTTCTGGTAAATCTTTAAACTTGGGTCACAAGATTGACTGAAGCAAAGAGGCTTGTTGATGGATGGCACCTGTTTCTCCTTAGAGGAAATCATTTGAAGTCATGGCAGGATGGGCTGCTCAAGCACTTAATGTGGCTTTCTCTGTGGGAAAGGATAGAAGTGGGAAAGGGGGTGGGTCACATAGAGATGCTGCCAACCATCTGTGTAGGAGGGGCACTGCCAAGAGTCTGTTCCTTTTTACGCCAGGGTTTGAGAAGACACAATTTCTCCAAATTAAACATGCAAGCTCACAGAAGCCCTAATCAGCAACAATCTTCGGGAAGTTCCAGCAACAGTTTCGTTCTCATCCAGTCACTTAAATGTCAATCGATGCTTTGAGAACTTTTACAATGAATAAGTTATACAACTAACTAGAATGTGAACATTGTTACTAGCCATAGAATTCCATATTGCTACAGTTCCCCAACTCCTGCCTGGACATAGGTTGGGTTAAATACCCACACTGGCTTGTCCGAAGAGAGCACAGGGGCCGCATTTATTGCAATGGGCCAGCATTGCTACAATCTTCGACATGCAAAAGTGTAGCTACTGAAACACAACCTATAACGCTTGCAAGTCTATATCCGATACACATCGTCACAGATTATTTTGAGGGAACTTTCTGGCCCACAAAGAAGGGAGGTGGGATCTCCTGGTAGGGAGAAGCCCGGCGAGTTACATCCAGGACAGGGGACCGGAGTGCCGGTGCGCTCACGCTGCTGGCATCTGTGTGGGTGCCAATCCGGTGCAGCACACGGGTGGAAGGCCGGTGATGGAGGGCCAACTGTCTGGAGCTGTAGCCACACATGCCAATGCCCACAGCCCCCATCAGCATAGCCATACCGGGCATGTTGTTCTCAGTTGGTGGTGTTACCGGCATGTTATGGTAGGCTTGGGTCTGAAAGCAGAGAGAAAGTTTGGACCATCTGCATCAGATGGGTAAAGCACAACATCCCACCCTCGCTTATGCTCCAGTCAACCTTCCCACCAATTCTGGAAGGATTAAAAACCCATCTTTTCTCATTTACTAAATTGTGGCCTGCATCTTTTGACAAACAAAAAGCTCATCTTTCTTATGACATGGACAATTTCCTCTACCAGACGCTTGATAATTATGAAGCACGTAGAGGAGCAAATAATGGAAACTTCATAGTTTTTAATGGAGCTGTGTCACAGGCAGTTAAGAAGCCATTCCTGTGGCTCACTCATCCACTTCCCATTTCTACTTAGAATGCAATGGGCTGTCACAGCTTGGGTTCCTCCATTGTTTGGGATAAACACGATTAGTACCGAGCTAAAATATAAGCCATTCTCCAATCACTGGGACAGCAGCCTGGAAATATCTCCTAATTGTGGTTTGCGAGTGTATAATAAGAGAGCAATGTGTTTCATCATCTTGTCACAACTGAATTTGTTGAGACAATGAAGTGAAAAAACAGCTGTTTTATGGCTGGAGAAAACTTGCCGAAGCAGTTCTGGTGTACTGTGTGAGTTGCTGCTATTGATGACACATGCATACACCACAAAGTAGCACCTTACAAACCATTCATTATTTAGAGTCGTCAAAATGACCTCATCTGATGTTTTATTCTAGCTCTAAAGTTGAAGCTTGTTGAAAACACTACAAGTTACAGACCAAAATTTTCTCTTTTGTTTTTTGTTTCTAAAGATTAAAAACTATTTTCCAGATGTAGATAAAATGCATGTTATGCACTTCATTTTGCAGATAAACATTGTAAATATCCTTTTTTTTCTTTAATCGCTGAGTCACAAAGAACTCACCTGCAGCAGCCTGATGTAACCAGGAGTCAGCCTTGGGAGTCTGAAAAACATTTTGGAGCCCTCCACGATGATATTTGTGGTAAATCAGATGAGTTAAAAGCCAGATAGTACTTGGCTTTTCCACTCAAGCTCCCCTCCCTGGACTCCCTGTATGGGAAACCCACAAATAAGGGTTTGTTGACTCTCCAACCTGTGCTCAGCTGTCTGATTCAGGACAGTCTGATCAGCCCTTATACCGTCTCCTTCTAGTGTTTACATAATAGGAAGGCTGCAGGAGGTGAGACTAAGGGGATTACATGGGCTGGCACACGGGGACAAAGATGTCAGTGTGAAGGAAGGATTGCTTTGACATGAAAGGAAACCAACTTAAAGGGGGGTTGTGTTGGACTGACATGGTGCTATCACACCAAAATATTCTACATCTTAAGCTTACTGTAATTCAAAGTTAATTAGATACCACCCAAGGACTTTTGATCACATGTATGCAGTGTGCAGAATGTGATTCCTAAAGGTGGGAACATTTTAAGGATTTCAATTTTTTTCCATCCTCCCATCCACCTGAAGGCAATTTAACACCAAACATGGGAAATTAATTATGACAGAATTTTTGGGTTTTGGCTGAGGTGCATTACAGTAGCATCAAGTGTGAAGGTTTTCACAACTCAGCAGATTGACAAAAGTAATTTCAACTCATCCAGAAGCACCACAACCCATCCAAATCTGCTGTTAGTTTATTTTATTGAAGTTGAGGATGACTTCTGTTGCTATGTCAGCACATTTCTTTAAGCTTTAATATCCCTCCTGGCCTCTGGGTCCTCAGCTCTGACTGAGGTTTCATAATGAAGATGCTGCTCTGAATGTCTCTCTCGTTGGAAGGAGATATTCTTTCAAGTCAGAGCATGCAGCAATGACCCTCTTCTCATAGCTTTTAATAGGACACAGTTCTGCCTTCCAAATGATGCATCCATGAATTGGCTCCAACGGGAGATTATGCTGAGACACCATGATCCCACTGTGGCCAGGGGGTTTTATGCACAAGAAGGCGGTATATCACACTTAAAGTGCTGTATTGCAAGAAATCAAATCAAAATGATACCAGTGCAGGAAAGTTTAAAACAGGAAGAAACACATTAACTATTTATTCTCTTACTTCCACAAACAGTTGAATAGATGTTTAGTCTGCAAATGAATAATGTTTGCAATAAGTTTCTCTTTGTCCACCAATCCAGCAAATAAGGTTGAGATATTTCCCTATTCTCAAGTTTCCCCATAAAACCTTTAGTATCCAAACTGCCCCGTAGAAAGAATGAAAATATCAACTTAAGTAAACTTGTAAAATAAAAATACAAAAGGTCCTTTAGAAATGACTATCTGATCATTAATATTGTAAAATAATGTGTCATCATGTTGGCTACAATAAACGGCCTATCAAAGTCTCCACATTTCGGTGACCAATCTATGGTGTCAAATGAATGTTAGAATAAATGTAAAATTAGCTGCAAGGAGGGTTTGCACATATGAATTTGAGGTGGTTTCGCTTCTCATTCTCATATTGTGCTACTGAACTGATTCTGGGTCAGTTGTTAGCATAACTATAAGAAGAAATTTAGAAAAGTTCAGTTTCTGAGCAGCAGTGCAGCTGCCAGCTGATCAAAGTACCAGACTGACTGATGACTTGTTGCTGCATTCCTGAATGCTAAGCCCACCCACCCTCACTGTGTGAGGGAGTAAATCTTCCCAAAATACAAAACGACCAATTTCAGGAAGCAGCAGAGCCATTTTATATTGTTGACAGTTCAGTTGTGAGCCAGCACTGAAAACCCTGGAGGCATTTAGCCTGGGTACAAAAGAAGTGCATTAAAGCATGAATGATTACCTTTCTATGATCCTGTATAATCATGTCACACAATGTCTGCCCTTACTTTCTCCTCTGGCTAATACCTGCATAATGAGCCCCTGAACCATCATTAGATGAAGTACCTGGAGTGTCCAACCATGAACGGAAGCCGCAGATGGCAGCCCATGTGCTAACCTTTCAGCACCACGCTCACACACCCAGATCTGTCTTACAGCATGAACTGCAACCTGCTGTTATCTACTGCCACATCCCCTGTCTAAAACTAAAGTTCCCCTAAAGTTGGGAAATAGCTTGCAGCTTCCACTTAGGTCATGAAAATGTCACAACCCCCCCAGCTGAGATAATTCTTTGCTCTTTTCCTGATCCTGTCGCTTGGCATTGAGCTATGGGGAAATGTATTAAAATAGCTTTCCTGAGCTGCAGACTGGTTTGTTGTTCAGGCCGAGGGTTAAGCTACAAACTCCCCAGGTGGTACCAGTTTAAAATATCTATCAACAACAGTCTGCGTTATCTGCTACACAGTTAGATAACAGGGAATCATCATTGTGACAGTGTCGCTCATCATTCATCCCCTGTAATCTGGAAAAATCCAGGAGCAGAGATGGGCCTTTCTGGTGGATTAAAGGCTAGAGAAAGAGAATAAGGTGCTGCTATGAACAAATTCGATGTCTTGATTCAACTGAATCACAACTAATTAACCAACAGGAGATAAATGCACCCATCATTAGTCAGATTCAGGGGAAATAATGGTGACTGGAGAGACGCTCGGGAATTAATTTTGGTCACATAAATAAGGCAGAGTGGAGACAGAAATAAAGTAAAATTTTAATGTTGGATAAACACATTTTACAAATACAAAATTTTCTGATATAGCAGTAAAAAAAATCCTTAAATTTGTGTGAGTGACAGTCTCAGGGCTGTGCTGTGGGAAGTTGGGTTTTCTTGTCTTTGTAGATGGGAAGAATGTCTGTGATCCAGTATTTGAACAGTGAAACGACTGCAGTGGTTTCCTCTAAAACACAAAGAAACAGGGTGAAACACTGGTTATTGCTAATGACGCAACACCACAGGAACACTCAGACTTTGCATCAAAGGAGTTAAGGATGTATTTTCAGAATATCATATAAAAACCTCCAAGTCTTCATCCTACATTCATCCAGGCATCTTATTCAATCAGAAAGAGAATCTCACATTATTTTTCTTTCCGACTATGAAAAAGTTAATGTTCAAATTACTGGTAATGAAAAGAAGGTAGGAAAAAAACTTTATAAAAGTGTGCAGTGAAGCCAGTGTCATTCGTTAGAGGAGCTCGTGGAAGAACTCCAATACGCTTCACGGAAATCTGCATTAAAGCTGCCCCTACGGTTGATTGACTGCCACCGCAAGAGTCGGATGGAATGAGGAGAGCTTTGGAGCATTCACCTGAAGGGCTTTAAAAGCACGCATACTCCTAGATTAGCTCCTGCAGAGCAGTGCATGTGGTCTGTATTGAAGAGCAAGAGACCGCCTGAATAAAGCAGATGCTAATAAAATTATTAAATAAACTGAACATTTTTGTCTTGTGTTGATTCATAAATAAAAGTTAGTTGTAGAAATTTTAGTCTGTATATCTGAGGAAGGGATGCTGTTACTCTGTGTTGCTATAAGGGGGGTCATGATTATACCTTTTCTTGGTATGATTATTGTCAGAGAAATGATCATTTCTTGATTATTTATTATGTCAATTAAACAATATAAATGTGCAAACTTGCAGGAATATTACTCACAAGTTTATAAGGTTTTATTTACTTCCATTTTTTGAGGCCAACATAACAAATTCAAACAGCAACAAAGTTACCATGAAGTCTCATTCTGACAAAATCACCTCTTTAAAAGCTTTTTTTTTTTTTTCCGGCTGCCCTTTAGCAGAATTGCTGAAATTTGATATGTCCAGTTTCTTCAGCAGGCTATTGCACACAGACGACAAAAAGGGCAACAACCTGATACCAATTCATGCTTGAACAGTGACACTATCCTCCAAAAAGGTTTATAAGTTTTTCAGGTTTTTGCATCTGTATAATGTAGTGTTCATCATGGTGATTCATCACCGGAGTCGTACTGTACAGAGCTATAAAACAGGAAATTGTACGATAAAATTTCATGTCAGTAGTGCGGTTAAAGATTAACATCTGCATTTATCTTTGTTTTAAGATGCAAAACTGGTGCTGTCCCTGCAGGTGGTAAAACATAATCAATGCAACTTTTTGTCCTCTTCTACGACACCTTTGGTCTTTCCTTTCTAAAAAAACTCTGATGAGGATGACTTAAACCATTTGTTTAGAGGGAATAAGTCTTCCTCTGTAATTCGCGAAAGTATTTAGGGATTTTTTAAGTGTGCCGTTTCATTCACCAATTAATTGTGAAATCAAGTAGTCATGACATCCTTAAGCTATATTTCCCTTTCCAGAGCTGCTCTGTCAGGGAAAAACAGGGCAGGATGGCAAAAAAGATTTATCTCTCTCTGCTCTCTCTAACAAGAAAGAGAGAGGGGGAGGCAGATGTGTGAAAACTCTGGTTAGTTATCAGTCATCGCAGTGACTGGTGCATGCATAGAAATAATAGGCTCCACAGCCCAATCTCTTTCACCGCAGGGAGGCACAGGTGGGCCTAGCCTCTAAATGCTGTGAGGACTTCTTTGTGAGATACCAGTTCAGATCTACCAAAATGCTCTGTGGTTTTAGGAATATAAATAAACACTCAATTTTTTTTTTTTTTTGCAACAAGATATTTATCTTTTATCCTCTTTCTGCTGTACATGTTGAGGCTGCAAACTTAAAAAAACAACATATTTCCTGGTATGTGCATAAATTGTTTACTAAAAGGAGAATCATTAAAATTAATTTAAATATCATGTAACATGGGATGTGTCTGCTTTTCATACTGCAGTTAAGAGGCAGCACAATCATAATTTGCAGCCTTGATCGATTAAAAAGGGCCAAGACCACCGATACAGCAAAGAAGAATTAAGCCATCTAATGCCAGACAAATGGAAAACATTGATCCATAAGTTTCTCTGCTATTGAGATGTGACCGATCCAATCGTCTTCTCCTTTGCAGCAGATGTGGCTGGCAGGCGCGTGGGGAGGATAAACTCTGCTATTCTTGTTTGAAACAGAAAACTAGTTCCAAAGAGAGGCAAAGACAAGAAGCTTGTATTTTCTGGCTGCTCTCCCTCAACCTCATTCTTAAACACACACGCTAATGTGTGTGTAGCAACAGCAAAGTCCCTGCTGATCCTGTTACACCGCCAGCTTGCCAACAAAAACACAAACACACTCTCGGAGGGTGAGAAGTTGTCTGGGGGATGCAGGAGATGTTTGGCTGTTGACAAGAGTTTAGGCAAGATGAAACATGTTAGTTAAGATGTGGTGGGGGGAACATGCATGTGAGAGGCATGACAAACAAGAGCAGGTCCTGTGTGAGATACTCATGGGCAGGTAAGTACTGGTGAAGGCTGCTGAAAGCAAGTAAAGACAGGTCTACTCAGCTGGGCAGTTAATATCAATATTAGAGTACACTGCAGGAGACAAGCGAGGGCAAACAGAGGCATGTATTAACCTGCAGGGACGAATCAACGATGAGTTTAAGGCGGGTTCAAACAAGAAGAAACCAGTGTGAATTAGTCGTGTGTGAGATCACTGATTCTCTTTCCGATGGAGATACCAATCCAATACGTTTTGGGCAAGGCAAGGCAAGTTTATTTATAAAGCACTTTTCAGGTTCAATACAATTCAAAGTGCTTTTACAAAATGTATAGTCTTTGGAAAATTCCTTTTAGAACACTGTAAATGTATAATTAAAGGATTAGTTTAAAGACTGGGGGGAACTCTGGTTGGTTGAACATCAACACAAAACTCGAACTTAATGGACATAAATCCCAAAACTCAGGTGTAGCACTAAATGTTGCCATCAGGACCACATTTTCTCTGTACGGGATAGTACCTGCCCGCAGCATCAATAGACTCAAAGTGGCCTCTGTCTCACCCCAGCAGCCCCTGAAGGAGGTTTGTGGTGTTGTTATAATATTTCACTGTCTTCCTACACACATCACACAGCGCCGTTGCTGGACAGCGCCACAGACCACTGAGCTTCGGACTCTCAGGCAGACTGAGAGCTCGCTTAGGCACACTGTGCTATTTTTTCACATATTGTTGAAGGGAAGTGTTTTTAGTTTACGCGGTCACTTTATGGAACCATCTGGATAACACACTACTATCACTTATTGCGTTTTAAGTAATCATCTAAAACACTTTAATAAGCAAAGTAATGAAAGATGCATATATTTTTTTATCTGTAGCATTATGTCGATAAAAAATCAAGAGTAAATATAAAGTCTCTGTTAGAAATGACTGACATGTTGGGCTGTTGGTGTTTTTAGCTCAATATCAGTGAAGAAAATTTGATTAATTATCAATGGGCCAAACAGATTATATAAGATTTTCTTCTTTCTGCTCATTTTTAATCAAGTGTTTGAAAGTAAGTTGTACTGTTTTTGTTTTGTAAGGTATGATTTAAATACTGAAATTAACAAAACATATGACAATGGCAGGTGGGAGAAGATGTAGAATTTCCAACAGAGTGAGCATCAATTAGACAAGATCCTGACAGTGTGATTACTCTCCATTGCATTCCTGTTAATATTAAACTACATATTCACCCCAAATGACTAAAACATCAATATTTGAACACTGAAATTGAATGTGGTAAAACATAAATAGCTGATATGGGAAGAATCAATATTTTAGAACTGCATCACTAATTTTTGAACTACTGTAAACTAATGTGGATTGGGACACAAGGAACATGCAGACCCTAATAATCTACTACTGGAGAAATGAAGTATATTTTTAACTGCTGATATTTTGACCCACCTGTAGACATGGAGGGGTTGTGCTTGAGCTCCTCCAGTGCCTTCTCTAGGCTGGCTGTCTCATTCTGCTGAGCAAAAGCTTTGAGACAGCACATCTGCTTCAGGACAGAGTCAGGCTTGTGTCCACTCACAATGCTCTCCAAAAGGCCATCCATGGTGGTAGACAGGGGCGGGACGTCATTAACATGCAGCGAAGCTGTAGGAGAGCATACCAAGCAAAAGATGTTCTTTTAATAAACCATTTCTTCAAAGGCTGATTCACAGAGTGCTACTGTACAACCACAATTTCTCTGAGTCAGTTATTGCCTCAAAAAAACAGGAGTGACTGACAGTGATCACAGGCTGACGCTGAAGCCTAATACTTATTATTTACAGAGTTATAAGATGAAAAGATGGGAAAGCATTGGTGACTATTTAATATACTGTCAGGTCACATGTATCATTAGCCCATTAGACATGTTTCAATTTAAGAAAAAAAGGGAAAAAGAAAACATTGTGGTTAAGTTGCCACTGTTCCTTCTTGGTGATTCCCACAGCAAACAAACTGGTTGAACTCTGGTGCTTCTAAAGAACCAGTTCTGTTTTCTACTGAAAAGCCAAGTTAGTGCTGTGTTATTACAGTACGTCACCATGAGCTGGAGGATGGACTATGTGGTGGAGTTCAAGGCGCCGGTTGTTTGTCTCCAAGAACAGAAATTAATAAAATCAAATGCAGATTCTTTTTGGGGTCCCCCGTTACCAAGGGTCCCTTTTCTGGTTCGGGAAATCTTGAATCTTGAAACTTTCTTACTTAATCACAGCATACCATAAAGATCTTGATATAAATGTTTTTGGTCAAGTAATAATAATAATAATAATAATAAACTTTATTTATATAGCACTTTTCATACATAAAATGTAACAAAATGCTTAACAGAAATTATAAAAGCAACAAAAACCTGTTCCACCCACCCCCACAAATAAACCCAAGCACCCAAAATCACACACAGAAACAACACACAGAACACAAAGTAAACAAAGATAGTTAAAATTTACAGCCTTTAGTGCTAAACGCACTTTTATTAAGGATCGGAAGCACATGTACGTTAAAATATTTGACTGAAATTAACTTAAATGTGTATAAAAATAACGAAAAACATTTTTCAATTACCATTGCAAAGATACAGTTGTGTAAAATGCTAAAAAAAAGAGGTATTTTAACTTAATACTTGACATAAACGATAGTCCCTTATTCTATATCTTGTGTGACAAAGTCTGGATGTATCTGAAAATCTCAATATATTGCCCAGCTACAACCGTTATACATGCAAACACTGGGTCTCCTTCTTGGACCAGTTTTGTTTGTTTTTGTAATTCATTTCCTGTTGGTATGAAGATACCAGGTCCATGTTTCAACACTTTTTTGAGCCAGATAACCCCGCCCCCAGCCGCTGACGCAAAGCAATTGTTCAATCTGGCCCTGAAAAGAGTTGGTGCTTGTTTTAAGTTTTAAGAACCAGGAGTATGCTTAGGCAGTGGAAAGTCAATAGACTAGTATCAAATCAAATCAAATCAAACTTTCTTTTGTATAGCCCTTTTCATACATTACCATGCAATACAAAGTGCTTTACAGTGTAAAATCACATATTAAAAATAGATTAT
>JAVQJG010083631.1:0-18021 GCA_036024015.1 Craterocephalus amniculus | reverse complement strand
TGAAAGAGACGATGTCTGGATGGAGCAGATGTTGCTCTAACACCTCCATGTACTTTTCAGCATTGATGGAGCTTCACAGATGTGGATGCTGTCCACGCCATCGGCTCTGATGCAGCCATTCCATCAGAGATGCTGGATGCTCCCTCTGCTCTTTAGTCTGCAGGACACGCCGTCCATGCTTTCCACACAGAATTTCACATTTCCATCCAGTTTTCCACTTTGCTTCAGAGCATTTCAATCAGGTCCAGAGAAGACAACAGTGTTTCTGGATCCTGTTCACATCTGGATCCTGTTCACATCTGGATCCTGGTCACATCTGGATGCTGTTCACATCTGGCTTCTTCTTTGCATAATGGAGCTTTAACCTGCATGTGTGGTTTTCAGGGTGAACTGTGTTCACATACAGAGATTTCTGGAAGTCTTCCTGAGTCCATGCAGTGACTTCCAGGAGGGAATCATGTCTGCTTTTAATGCAGAAGATCAGCAGCATCCAGCCTGGTCCCCTGCACACAGATTCGTCCTGATTCTCTGATTTTAGATGGTGGGATTGTCATTTTTCTGAAATTGTTCTACCACTTTTACACCAAGTTGTCCTGGAAATTGGATATATCCCCGTTGTCCAGAACCTTTTTCCAGCTCTGGCGTGTAAGTTCTTCATTCATAAAGCTGTTATTTAAGTATAAGCCACTAATCTGCCAAAAACTGTAACATTACAACCAAGTTCAGCCTTTCAGCTTGTTTTAGTTCAGTTTGGAAAGTTTGTATCTGAAGGCTTTCTCTTTTAGGGAAAGTCAAACACCTTCCAGCTGGAAGTGTAATGTAGAGGTGTTGCATAAAACTGAGATGTTAATGTTTTTAACGCCTGCTGTTCTGCACAGGGGAACACTGTCACTGTTAACTACCTGACTCCAGTTTTATGAATAATGAATGATGACTAATTTCAGCTCCCTGCAAAGTAGGAAAATCAAATATTAGACATTATTGTGTACGAGGTAACTTCCACTTGCTGCTCTTTATAATAAAAACCATGAATATGTTTAAGATTGAAAAGGAAAACAGATGCTGAGCATTTTTGTAGTTTTGGTTATGCCTTTTATGTTTTTAACCCTGTCAAAACCGACCAAGCAAGTTTAGTAGCCCAGATGAATCCAGTTAAACTCTGCAATCAGATGAACACATTGTGATGAGAGTGTGTATTTCAACAGTAAAAGAGAGGCTGAAAGCAAAGTGTCCTCTGATATTTAATCTAAGTCTTCAGATAATGACTGTTTTCATCTAATTTAGCTTACTGGCAGCACTTGAAGCTTTTACACAGACAATGTTCACTCTATCATAAGAACTTCACAGTAAATGTGCATAAACACACCACTGTGAGGTCCTTTACACCATCTAAATGATAGGCAGACACCATCTGAGGAAATGATCCTTTGCCTGTTCCAGATATAATACCACAGTCTGGTTTTCAGACTGTGTTGTTCTGTTGTTCATTGTAATGTTAATACAGGAAAAATAAAAGATGGAATGGAAAATATAATCATCCTGATCCCTGAGAAGAACTGGTGAATGGCTCCAGAGTTCACTGTACATTTCACAGTTAAGAAAACCTCCATCAAGACCAGTAAGAAAAACTTCATGGAGAAGTTGGTGGTGGAGAGACTGGAAAGAGAGGTCAACAAGCAGCATAACTGTAAGCCAAGGATTCCTGTTGAAAAAGAAGGAGAGAACACAAATCATGACAACAATGTCAAATATTTAATCAGGGAGAGCAGAAAGAGCAGAGAAGAGCCCAGTGCATTATGGGACTTCCCCCAGCAGCCTCGGCCAATAGCAGCTAGGTTGATTTGATGTCTCTATGAACCAGCTCAGTGATGAATTACTTTAAGTTATGCCTCTGTCTATATGATTGAAATGAATGGATGATGTATTTACTATCACAAAAACTGTTTTAAACGAATTATAAAAATGTTTTTACCTTTTAAACACACTGAAAAGATAATCTTCCAAACAATGGCTTTTTATTAATCACGAACTCTGTGTTCATATGTGGGTTCCAGACATGATGTGAGACTTTTCAGCCACAGGAAAAATCATGAAACACAAATCATTTCATTATGGCGCAGTTTGTCAGTCAGACGGTATCTCACTGGGAGCTTTCTTTAATTACTGCAACATGCTTTGAGTTGTTTTCAGAGGGAAATCAGTGCTCTAAGCTGATTTCCTTATCATCTTTGTTCTTCGGATGTGTTCTGGTCAGAATCCAGTGAGTGGGGACCAGTTATGTTGACTGGTTCATATCTGACACATCACCCAGACAAAGAATGAAATGAATGTGTTAATGTAATAATGTTTATGTAAACTCTTCACTGTGTCCAGTCTGTAAAGGGGTGCTGATCTTGTCAGTAAGCAAAGTAAATAAGGAACCTGCTGACCCGAACCGTTCAGTGAGTAAAATCAATCAAAGCTAAATGCGGCTTGAAAATACTGGAGGTGGTTCTACTGTTCATAATATACTGTGTGATCACTGAGAGTATGGAGAGGTGAATATGTACCTGTCAGAGTCCTCTCATCTTCAGAAATCATACTCCTTCATCTTCTACTCATAAAATCCTCCCCTTTTCAGTAATGACACTCTTCAGGTCATCCACTTGTGTGAAGGATGCTGAGCTGTGCTGGATGAAGCTCGTCAGAAAATTCACAGCATGGTCGCGCAGGAAGAGAGGCAGTAAAACTGCTCGACTTCGACACCTGAGATTAAATCATCCCTTTGCGTCTGGTCTGACTCTGCTTTCAAACTTATTATTTATGTATGTGTGCATTTGATGCTGGATCATTGCAACAGCTTTGTGGTACTGTACAGTAGCTGCTTGCTTGTGATGGGTTTCACGTTACTGAACCAGCTTCTCTGTCTGAGATCCAGGCCAAAGCCTGTCTGCCTGCTCACCACATCATCTGAATCAAGGAGCTTTTATTGTTATACCAGCTCACATTTACATGTTTATGGTACGAAAATAGAACTGAGGTCCCGGTTTGGGCAAAAAAACAAGGCAATAGTAAAATAAAATAAAATAAAAATAGTATATAAGCTAAATAAAATAGAGATATACTACAAGTAAAATATAAATATAAGCTAAATACACATGGAATATCTACACAAATAACAGTAAACAGCCCAGGTTAGCATGTGCAAAATGTGTGCATGAGGTAGTCAGATATTCAAAAGTATTATTGCACTTCTGGTGGTCCTAATAATATTGCAACAGAAACAGGTGAACAGGTACTCCCTTCGTGTGATAAAGTGAACTCTTGTTTTGCTACATTGTTCTCAGGTAACGTGCAACTTCACAGTGCTTCTTGGGCTACTCAAGAAGCTTTAGCTGACCCATAGGCACAATCAGTTTGCAGTAGTTTGTGAAAAACATTTAAAGAGTTCCACAAGAATAAAGCAGTAGGCTATCCTTTTTCGGCTTCTAAGCAATGGCCGGTGTATATTAGCTGTTTGTGATTTTATGTATGAAGCTAACCTACCGTGCTCATAGTTGGCTGTTGCAGGATATAGAAGAACCTGGTGGAAATAAAAACAAAAGGATGAGGGCCTCCAACAACGAATTAATGTTTCTATTATTGTGTAAACAGACAAGTGAGATGGGTTGAGTAAGATAAGGGCAGCACAAACTGTTTTTGCAGACACCAGGAAGCAGCAATGCTAACATGTAGCATAGCAATATGATTGGGAGAAACTCTGCTACAAGAATCTACTGGAATCTAAACCAAACCCAGTTCAGACCCCAATCAATAATATGGGAGTGTAAGGAAACTATCAGAACAGCACTGTCCCCTTTAGAACTGCTGATCATGTCTCCACTTCAAGCAAACCAAACAAACATGGTGTCGTCTGAAAGCTACAAACATGTCTGTCTCATCCCTGTAGGACAAAAACTCAGGTCTTATTAAAAGTTCTGCTGTGTTCTCCTATGACTCTTTCATTTGAAATGAATCATGAGTTATTAAAAAACAATTAAGTTTTTTTTTGCATTGTGAAGTGTTCATTGTTCCCACGAATATATAAGCTCCGGCTTCACTTTTGTCTGGAAAGTTTTAGGTGTTTTTTGGGGGGGATTTTGTCGTTGTTCTCGACCACAATTGGTACTCCGAGGTGTGGATCATGTCAATTTATATTTCAAAGTCAAAATTCAGTGAAATATACATGTTTTCTTCAGTTTGGTACCATGAAAGGCAAATCGAACATATGGGCACATTTACATAGTTCTGGGTGGACATACCTTTTATTAAAACATTGGCAACACCACATGCATCTTGCACTGCGCTTAGGGCACCATGTTCCTTGGAGGGCACCATTGTCATGATAAATCATCATCATCAACCTCCATCAATCTTCTGTTGGTCTGTTGTGGATCAGCCTCAAATTCGAGTCTGATGTACAAATATGTTCAGATATTTCACAGATCTTTCTTTTCTCTTTATAATAATTGTTTTTGTCTTTTAATGTTAGTTTTTTTCATTTATTTATACCGATGAAGCTGAGATCTTGGGTGACATCTGTATAGCACTAAGAGAACATTAAACTATGAATCGTGGATATTTTTGAACATTTAGGAACATTTTCCTCTAAATTTGGCCGTTATTTTGGCTATAAGTAAAGTAGTCTGTGATATGTTACGACCGCTTAGGTTATCTTAACTCTCAATATGTTTGTTTTCTACAGTGGTCATGATGGATTTCAATTTTAGCAATTCCATGTGTCTTAGCTTTCTTTTGAGACTAAGATTATAGAAAAAGACCTTGGAGAAGTGAAAATGTATCATTCATTTGGAGTGGGTCATTTCAGGCAGGATAGAGAAAATAGGAGAGGTTCAAATGCCCTGGAACAAGCCATGCTGCTTAAAGTAGAACATGTTAAGTTTGGAGCTGCTGAAATTTGATTATTGGAATTGAGTTTTTTTAATTTGTCTTTATTTATTTTTCCTCCTTGAAGCACTGTCTGTGGACAAAGATACAGGGGAGTCCAAACCTCCTGCATCTGTGGCCCCTGCAGAAGAATTTTCCCCCACTGGCCCTTCACTTAAGACAACAACCACGGCAACAACCACGGCAACAACTACGCCAACAACCACGCCAACAACCACGCCAACAACCACGCCAACAACCAAGCCAACAACCACTGCAACAACCAAGGCAACAAACAAAACCACAGCTGTCCCTACAACCAAGCCAACAAACAAAACCACAGCTGTCCCTACAACCAAGCCAACAACTAAACCGACAACTACCACAATTCCTGCAACGACTCCCTCCACCACTCTCACTGTGGGGAACTACAGCCTGACAACAAGCAAAGGCAATGTTTGTCTAAAAGCAAACATGGGGCTAAAGATCCGACGGGATTCAAAACAGGTACGTTTTTTCAGTCACACCAAAACACACCATTCTGCAAAGATCAAGCTATCCATTAGAGGCCATGAATTTTCATTCAGGGCCACAGTTCCGAAACTGTGTACAGTACAAGTA
This sequence comes from Craterocephalus amniculus, assembly GCA_036024015.1. Taxonomy (NCBI): domain Eukaryota; kingdom Metazoa; phylum Chordata; class Actinopteri; order Atheriniformes; family Atherinidae; genus Craterocephalus; species Craterocephalus amniculus. Next base: position 12,495 of record JAVQJG010083631.1, on the reverse strand, counting down.
CCACTGGTCATACTCGTGCCCCCTCCTGTGGAACGGTGGAGAATTTTCTGATACTAACTCATTTACTAATTCTGCTTGGTAATCTGTAAATTACAGATAATAAACCTGGAGTTAATAGTTTGAACTTAATTATATGGAAATATTTAGCCGATTGTAAAACTGGGATGGACAGGTGTTATTAATTAATAGCCATGTAATCGATACTTGAGCTTCAGCTCTTCTCCTATATACTGCGGCATCCTACGACTCCTGATCCAGAGGCCTTTCAGCATGCTAGAAAATATTTAGGTAAACAACAGAGGTGAAAACATTAGTTAATTGATTTCATTGTTCTATTTTAGAAGTGCAAATCTTCATTTGTCACTTGGGTGTCAGTTGTACTAAAAAGAAAGGGACTACTTGTGTCTCTAACTATAAATCTGAACAAACTAAAATAACATTTGGAGTTCCCCAAGGCTCTATCCTGGGGCCTCTGCTGTTCAATATTTACATGCTCCTACAAATATGTTATCATAACCAGTGATGTTGGTGTTCTGTCAAAACGTGCTACCAGTTTGTAAAAGTCTCACAACACAGAGATAAAGCTGTTTAGACCCGAACTTGAGGGTCTTGTTTCATGGACGCATCCTCAACACACATGGTTATGGTTAAGATGAAGAGTTCGAACACCGGCTCCACATCTTCCTCTTCTCTCTGTACCACCGCTCAGGTCACACATGGTCAACAAGCCTTTCAGCATCATCTTTCAATGTATTTAGCTTCTTAAATATTTGTATAGATTGTTATTTGCAGTGTAGCTGGATTCAACTCACAGCCAGTCCCCGTTACGTCACACCAAAAAGGCAGCTACCTGTCTCACGAGCATGTCGTACCCGTGGTTTTAAGTATTTATAACAAATTTTTGGCTGGATGTTTTTTCAAGTATATTTGAGGAATTTCTGTGCCAAAATGTGATATTTCATTTCCACTTTAAATGAATCACTCAACAAATTTAAATTTGGAGCTAACACGCAGAAGTCTTATAGGAAAAAACTGGTCTTCTCTACTGTTTGATTGGTAATTAATAATTCCGAATTAAATAATTTGTAATATTCTCCTTCGAGTTTACCTGGAAATATTAATTCTCAAAGAAGGTTTTAATGGAAAAAATGTTTTGTTGATTATGGTTTAAATCCAGGGGGTGGGAAGGATTCTGATTGGTTGGATGGCCGAATGGATATACTGTTCGAACGTACATTTACCGGAAGTTAAAAGTCCCCCTTTCTGCTTTGTTTCTTTTTAACAACAACATGAGAAGAACCATTTTCCCTTGATGTGGATTCTTGCTATGAAGCATCAGTTAGCCGTTAGTATGCTACATTGCTTTCCGAACGAGAGAGGGATTTTCTGATTGAGAATTGAAAAGTGGAACAATCCAGTATCTTTTTTTCAGAATTAAATTTAATTCGGGAAGTAGCATTTGCATCAGGAAGTGTTTTACATCATCAAGTAATTTTTCATGTTTACAGCCGAATTAACTTAAAATCCGAATTACAGAGTAATTAAAACTTCCATGTGAACATGGTCATAGAGCCAGTCATACAGTAGATCAGTGGTATATTGCATACTGAATAACAGTTAACATCAGTGGTAGGGGGAGAGTCCGATATGTTCTGAGGTTTAATAAGGTATAATGTTACGTCTGATGCAGATTTAAGCAAGTTCAGTTTCCAGGGTTCTATATTCAAGAATTGGGAAGATGCTAGTTTTGATTCCTCATTTTAATCATTTCATTACTGTAAGAGTTGAAACTTGTCTTTCTCTGTCATGGGGATATTACTAATCCATGACAGGGCAAAAAAGTGCCTCACTGGAAACAAAATAAAACATTTGTGGTTGAATTTATTTCTTTTCAGGACAACGGGACCTTTATTGTTCAGCCAGACAAGACCTCAACTCAAGGTGGATGTAAGGAAACCACAGCTAACCTTACCCTCGCTTTTCCTGAAGGCTTCATCACCTTCCTCTTCAACAAGGTACTTTATTTACTGCTAAGGTGAAGTGTTTTGAACTGATCCTGATGCACCTGATCCTGTGACATACCGTTTTTTAGTCTTTTGATGATAAAGAAAAGGCTTCAACATTGGTGGAACTGGGACCAGAGAGGAAGTTTAAAAAAGAGAAGTGTATTCATCCTGTCTGCTAAAGATCATGTGACAGTCAAACTAAATGAAACTGCTTCACTCAAACATTTCCTCTGATTTATTTAATGGTTTTCAAAGTGACAATTCATGAATTTTAAGCAAAACACTGATGTAGCTGAAAGGTTAAACATATCAAGCGGTTTAATAACTCTATGATATTATTTATACATGACACATTACAATGAACAGGCCAGTCTGATGGAAAAATATAAAACTTTGCCGTTTTATATTTCTGGTAACCTTAAATCTGTTATAAATTCAAAGGGTTTACTTGGTGGAACCCAAATTAAAACAGTGGTATTAGGTATTTTCTTTTCAAACTTTGTTTCCAAACCATAAAAACATTTTTCTTTTTCTAAACCAAACTAGTTGGTGTCGGTGTGTATGCTAGAGATCAGAAAACTTGATAAAAAGACGGAAACCACTCATGACAAGACTCTTTTTCAAACCATTGTATTCAACCGTTGTGTCTGTAATGACATGTTATTGCCATCCACCATCCTCCTGCATCTTAAATAGAACTTGTCTGTTGGTTCATACATATTGATACTTTTTTTTTTCAATTTAAATTACATACATTTTGTTTATTGTTATTAGAATGAAAACCAGTTCTCTGAACAAAAACAGGTTGAATTTTGATGTTGAGCTTTAAAATGTTCCCATCATGGTAAATTGAGAGAAAATTAAAGAATATTTTTTTGTTGATTAACATTAAATAAGGATATTACTTCACATTAACTGTAAGTTCTATAGAGGTTCATTCTAATGCTTTTAATCATAATAACTTAAATGATAAAAGAAGATTTCTTTTTCAGTTCGCTGAATTTTTACTTTTTATTGAAACTGACCAGCATAATAAGTCTTGGGACAGAACCACAGCAATGGAACCAGTTCAATAGTGCTCCTAGTTCAATAAATAGATTTTTTACAAATTAATATAAATACATAGATAGTAGTTTGAAAAAGATAAATAAACGAACCCAATAGAACTAAAAGAATTAGAATACAGGACCACAAGCATTTGCCATATATTTCTTAATTTCATTTAATCTTATCAATGTATTTGTTTTTATTTATCCCTTATTAATGTGTTTATTCTATATCAGATTTATTTCAATTTATTATATTTTTATTTGTAAATTGTTTTATTTCTATCTTGTATTAATTTTTTGTTTTTATAGAAAAGTTAATAAATGTAAGTATTAAAAGGTTAATATATTTCCATCCTTGTTAATAAAGAAAGAAAGATGTAGCAGTATATACAGAATTGCTACAACAATGACAAGTTTAATCGGATTAGAGGGAAAAAATTCCAAAAACCGTTCATTGGTAGCAAGAATATCAGACAAAACTTTACATCATTGAATATTTTCTGATTAGGCCAACATGACCTTTCCTTAACTAAGATGTTTTTACTGATTAATAGATGTTACAGTGATAGCGGGTCAAACTTGTGAGGCAGGCAAACTTAATCTATCACATGACACAACAGGAAATTTCTAGCCGTGCACATGTGGGACAACCGGTTCTGTAAAATTACTGCCATGCAAATATACGTAAATGTTCGTTGCTCTCATTTATGGGGCTGTTTATAAGTTAATGTTCTTAAATGTCGAATGTAATGATGTGTGTAGTTTTGAGACTTTAACGACTATGTCTTTCCTCAGAGCGTTGAAAACAACACGGTCTACGTCCATACTGTGTCTTTCAAACTGTCCTACCCCCTGGCAAACGGTGAGTCCAAACTAGCCTACATACCGATTCAACTTTGGACCCTTGTAAATGGGTCAGGCATTGAGACATACATTATATCTCAGCTGCAAGACCGCTGCTGCACAATTCCAACAAATGTAAATAACAATGGCTTTCAGAGCCGGTAGCTTCCTTGTTTTTCTATCCCGCTTCAACTATGAATAGACTCGCTCTGTTATCTTGTCAGCATGTGACGGCTGCAACAACACAAGCGGCTTTAAGTGCAATGCAGTCAAACACGTTTGTGATCTTTCACCTTTTTCCCTCCTGGGAAATATCATGACTCTGTTGCAGGTCTTGAACCGTTCAGCTCCACCAACAAGTCGTTGCATCTGTTCTCTGCGAGGGTTGGCCATGCCTATTCCTGCAAGCAGGAGTCAGTCTACATGGGGAATGGGATCTACATAGATGTCAGCCAGGACAGGATGCAGGCCTTCAACCTGACTGCCAATGACTTTGGCACATGTAAGTGTTCTCACAAAGAAATATTGGGTCAAAGAAAAGGTATAATGTTTGTTTTAAGAGACAATATAGTACCGACTGGGAAATTATTCAGTGTCTGAAAGCAGAACGTTGTCTTTAGAATGAGATGTAGTAGATAAAAAGTTTAGTAAGTTAACCTAAAGTTTAGACTTTTCACATATATATCTAGTAACTTTGAATAGTGAGGTGTGAAAAATGTTTTAGAAAATATTGTCGGTTTCCTCTTCTTGCTAAAAAAAAAAAAAAAGAAAATGAGGCAGCACATGACATGTGATTAATACAACCACAGCGCAGATATAAAGAACTCACTTCCTGGTTGGCGCGAACAGCAAACTCTTCATGTCACATCATTCCTCTGAACCACATAATGCAACTACACTGTTAAATAACATTTGTTAATTAACTCTGAAGGTGTTAACCGGACACATTTAAACAAATAAACAATAAACCCCCCTTTTAGTTTTCCAGACCTTTCTAACCCGTCCAGCAGGTTTCCATCCAGCCACAACCTGTCGTTTATTCAGAGCCTCTATCTGGTAAATCCATGATAACACCATTATTTATCACATCTTCATCACTATCAGTACCTTGTTGCTAAGAGACCTCTGGAATGATTATGAAGCCACTTCTTGTCAGACTTTCCACCAATCAGAGAGCTTAGATCGAGGGTAATGTCCAATCAGGAGCTGCCAGAGATCAACAAGCGAGCAGAAAGTTCTAGAAGAAAATTCCTGGGGTGTCATTTATAAAACTGTGCGTAGGATTCTTACTAAAAGTGTGTGTACGCCTAAAACCAAAAGTTTGCGTACGCCAAAAAATATTCTGATTTTACTCACATTTTACCATAAATGGTCAATGCAAAGTACATCAGCGTGTATTAAAATGAGCCAGCTTATCCATGTTGGGTTCAGTAACATAGGCAACCGCAGGGAAGCGAATGAAAAACGCAATTTAACCGAGAAAGAAACTGATGCGTTGGTGAGCGAGCCGGAAAATCATTTTGTTTGGTATCACAGCAGTGGCTGTGAATTATATCAATGACGGCGCAGGCGGGGTTTGATCTTCGCCCGGCTCATTAGTAGCAGTGGCCGCTAACCAGGGAGCCACAGTTATATCTGCAGTCTGACAGCCAGAGGGCAGTATTAATTGGAGACATGGTAACAGGACCCCACACAGCTGCTACAAGAGGACTCTGGATGCAGTCTGTTTTCAATTCCCCACCTCTCCACCTGTGTCGTTAATTCCCCCAGCCTCCAAAACCAGCATACGCATGGGTCAGAGCTGGCGTGAAGGACCGCAAATTCTCCCGTCAAGTTGGTCTTTTATAAATCCCAACCTTGGCGTGGAAAGAGACGTACGCCCGTTTTAGGCCCCATTTTGTGCGTACATAACGGTTATAAATGAGACCCCTGGTCCTCTACGGCTGGAATAAAGCAAGAAGCTGAGCTGGAGCTGCTTTAGTGAGGAGAGGAGGGAGATAGGAGCAGAAATAAATGAGGAACATAGTTTCTAAGACTTGATAGAAAGATGTTTGGATGAGAAAAGTCTTGGTCTCTGCTGATCTGGCTGTTATTTCTACAAGGTTCTGTTACTAATAAATCCTGTTTTCTTCTTCTTTCTTCTCCTTTATTCTGATATATTCATTTTAGCCTCATAATCTGACACCTTAGGCTGATCTGAAAACATCATGTCGCCATGGTGACAGGGATTAAAAGGCTTCAGACTGCCTGGGGTAAAACAGTCAGAGGCCGTTTCTTAACATGCATATTGTTCCGTACGTGTGTCCTCGTGTACTTTGCATGAGTGGTGACCTCTGTGGACTTCTGGCAGCATCCCGGCTCCCTCAGTAAACCGACTAGTTCAAGCCCAGCTCGTTTTTATGGTGATTTTACACGAAATAGCTGTTTGTTGTTGTTGTTCTTGGAGCAACGTCTGACACGTCCGTACTAGTAGGCACACCATTACGTTCTCAGCTTACTTTGCTTTGAGAAACGGCCAGAGAGATTAAAAAGAATTCCTTCATGTTCATCTTTGTATTTTCGTATCTTAAACCTTTTCTCCGCCAGATTTGAGGTGGAAATTGTGAGCTAGTTAGTTGAATTAGATTTTACATGTCATTTTATGATCTTCTGATAGGTCTGAGCATTTTATGAACTACCTGAAAGAGTTTTAGGGTAAAGGCAACCACACATCACTGAATAAATTCTCATCTTATTAGGATAATGCGACGGTATAAGCCAGTTTGGGTGTATCTATTTACCTGGTAAGACAGTTTTTTTCTCTCACAGTTGTCCGGCCGACTTACCTGCAGCTCAGGATCAGCAGGTTTAGCGGGAGTTGGAGTTCCCCAGCAGCTTTTCATGACATGTTTACACAGGGATATAATAAAAACCCGGCTTACGTCTCATCTTTGTGCTGAACTGAACCGTGCTTGTGCACAAAGTTTAATCATTAAACTTTCGTAGCTGCTAGGCTACAAAAAGGCTTAATGCTAGCAAACCAGCTCCGAACAGGCCTCGTAATCAGAGAATTTATTGTTTTTATAGACGTCATAATGATCATTACGCCTGTGTATTTTCTAGCTGACCCATGTCCTGCCGACAAGCCTGACTACCGGGTTGCCATCGCTGTCGGAGTGACGCTGCTGGTCCTGATCGTGGTGGTGCTGGTGGTCTACATATGGGGCCGCAAGAAGAGGTCCGATGGCTACCAGTCTCTGTGAGAGGACGGCGAACCGGCTGCAGGTCTATAAGCAGCGCTCGATTTTGGAGTTAAGTGGCACTTCCACTGAAGCTGCCATTTTCTAAACCATAATTAGAGTTATTAACGATGTTTTATCCAGAGCATGTGGAGGCCGGAGTGAGTCACCTGCAGAGCAGAAGTGCAATCAATGATTAAACTAGTTCAGATTAATCCAAAGTCCATGACGAATGCTCTGCTCCAGTTTAACACACTTTACCAGTGAACTGTAAAATTTTATGAGTTCCCTAAATTGGATTAGAACTACTACTTTATCGGATGATAGTGCAGTTTGGGCAAAGGAGCTTTCCAGATTGTCCTCGACCTGATTGCAAACCAGCTCTCAGGAAAAGTGAAACCTGACCCCATTTTATCTGAGATCAAAAAATCAATGCACTGATTACACAATTCGAACGACAACTTCACTGTGGCACACTCAGGACTCCATGAAGATCCGTTTTAAAAAAGGGGTTTTATTTACAAAAGTAATACAAAATTACAAAACGTTTGCACCGAATGTGTATTTTCATCAGGATAATTGAGCCTGAGGAGAATTTAGGTTTCTGGGACACTAGTATGTAAAAACTGACTCTGAATAACTGACCCATCAGAGTTGTCTTTTTGTCTTTTAAATTGGCTCTTTTCAATCGACCCATCTTCCAAATGTACAGCCAAGTTAAGAATTGACCATAAAACCTGTTTTAAGTGTGAATTAAGTAAAAAAAAAAAATTCAAGTGTTTCATTGTTTTGTGATGTGTTGGAAATCAAATTCTGTGTATTCTAAATTCTATTTTTTATCTAAAGGATTTTATCTAATCATTACCTGTACAGGTGATTATGCTGAATATAGTCTCTGACTTAATTTACACAAAGGGAAAAAAGGCAGTTTTTTGAGGGATTGTTCTGACATTAATTGCACTGATTACTGCAATAGCTTAGTAACTTTATTTTGTCTGTTTTTTTGCTTTTAAATCATGTAAAACTATGCTTTGCTTTTTTATTATTTTTGCTTCTTTAAAGTAAAATTTGTGCACAATTGGACATGACTTGACTTAAATGAGATGAAAAAATCTCAGGACAAGAAGGGACATTTTTTTCATGCATGTTTACGTAATCCTTTATGTGCAACACCTAAATCCATCCCCCCAGGGAACCACTTTATCGGATAGTTCCACAATTGCTTCCTCCATTTAAACTCGGTCAGTGGCAGGCTTGAACAAAATTCAGAAATTAGGAATTTAATTCATTTAATTGAATGATTGTGGTTTAAATTGACTCCATCCCACATGTTGTTAAAGTTGGAGTCACAACCCAAATTCTACTTCCTGTTTGCAATCTTTAGTCAGATTTAATTTAAACAATTCAATTGGACTTAAGATGAAATTCTGAATTTTGCACAAGCTGGTATGACAAGAAGGTACAAAGTAGTCATTTGACATTAATCCTTGAAATTTTGAGGCTTGCTGACTGGTTTTACGCTAAGCTATCGGCCACCCGGCTCTATCCGTAGACAATAAAATGTAAATATACCCACCAGTCAGATGGCAGAACGTGTTTGGCCCAAATGTGCTCCAAATTTGTGTTCACATATGTGGTCCACAAAGACATTATCAATAAGGGAGCTTTTCCATATTAGGACCACTTCTGGCCCACACAACACTGGATTGTGGTGTAACAGAGCCATAAGGGCCAAAAGTGGCCCAGATTTGGCCCAAACATGTCTGCCATCTTGGACCAGAGTAACTCAGAGGATAAATGAATCCATTGTCTCTTAGCTTCATCAGCTCATCTTTTTTCCTCATCAGTCTTTTAACCCTCGAGGCACTTTTTGAATTAATGAATGCTTCTTTTAAAAGTGTGCCAAAAAGGTAGTATACAAATTTTTTTCCCCACAATTTCCGATTTAACTCTGTGTAAAGTTTTTTTTATATATTTTTTGGGGGGGTTTAAGCCCTTTTATGACATAAAAACCCTGTTTTTTTCAGTAAAAAAAAGAAGGTATTATTTCCGATAAACCTACACTTTGTTTTATGTGGTTATAATGGGAGTCAATCCCAGTCCCGAAGTCAAACTGTGTTTATACAAATATAAAGTGATCATGGAATTATAACTGTAATAAAAGGAAAATATTTACCAAGTTTTATTAGATTTTTGAGAATTAGAAGAAGGTTCATGTTTGGTGCCTTGAGGGTTTAATCTTCAGATGAAGTTAAGCTGTAAACGCATGCTATAAGTTCGTTATTACAACCGAAAGCTCGCAGACAGATGCTGAATGGAATTTCTGGTTGCCATCTTGTGGTAAAAGCAGAAAGTCCAGGGGCAGATCTCTCAGACTGTGGTGTAGAAAGCCTAAATCATCATGCTTACTGATGAAATGAAAGTAGCACGTTGGTTTGGGTCTGTGTGAGAAACTCATTGTGTCAAACCCTGCCAGTGACTGTAACTTCCTCTGACAATAAAGACTTTTATTTCTAAATGTTTTGTGTGTTTCATCTCATTCGCAGTTCTAAATGACAATTACAAATAATCTTTTAACATTTTTATGTAAACCTGGAAATAATCGGAAAGGTTGAGGATATACAATCATGAATGATGACATTTTTAGTTCTCTATGATCCAAATGAAAGCTGCATGGAGAATAAACTGGATGAAAGAGAATTTTCTACCACTGATTGATTGAAGACAAGGGGGTAAGTTTTAATAAAAACCGAACATGGATGGAGTGTTGATAGACCCAGATCTGACTTCCTAAGGCAGCTTTCTGAATTTGAATCTCTTCTTCATGATGCTACTTTCTGGAAATGTTAGCAACAGATGCTGAACCTCACACAGTCATTAAAGAAGTGTCTGGAAGATTTCATCTTGAGGCGGTGCGATCAGTGAAATGTGAACTGAATTAATGAGAATTGACTTAATCTGATCAGATTTTCCTGCATCTGCAGCCAAAGCTTCCTGAATTCTTGTGGAAAAGAGTTGCACTATTTTCTGTTTGTAAATGGTGTCCTCCCGTCTTTGTATTTTTTTCCAGAAAGGAGGGTTGCGGTTCTGCTTTATGCTGTCTCTGGAGGACAATGGCCACATAGCTCCACATTAAATTTATCTCTTCATGCATAATAAACATTTTCCTCCCCTTCTTCTTAGACTGTTCAGGAAAAAGTAATTTAGTCATGCTGCATTATGGGCTAATTTCTGTACTGTTGAAGTCATCGGTAAAAAACTGGGGCTGTCAGGGTTAAAAATTTAACACAACCTACTTTTAATGGTATTTTATAAAATGCAGTGTTAGTGTAATGTAATCCATTATGGATCCTTTAAATGGATTGTTTTGCTTTGAAGTTATGCAAGATGCTTTTCTGGCGGAGGTATTTTATCAGCCAAGCTCCCAGATAATGCAGGAGAAAGAGATTCAACTCAACCGACCATGGATTGAGGGAAAGAAAACGAAACTAAAGAAAAATCCTCTGCAGCACTGCGATGCATTCAGGGTAGCTCAGAAATCCCAACCATTACAGTGTACCTCACACAAAGACAACTACAACTTTAAAAAATAAACAAATCAGGATTAGTTATTTGTGTAAAATCTATGTTGGCTGGCCAGCAGCTTACATTAGCATTAGGCCTATATCATGACATATGTCCTGTGAGAAATTATAATACAATAAAATGGATGAAATAAAAATTTTAAGAAGATTTGAAAAATTATGCGATTAATACATGATTAATCAGGAGTTAACTCAGCACCCTCATGCGACTGATCGCAATTAAAACTGACAGCACTAAAAGCAAGTATTTTGACATTTAGGTTATTTAATCTTTTTTTCTGTTTTACTTTTATTCAGACTTGATGAAAGATTTCAAAATTAGACCATGCCTTCAGATCTCACAGGTTTAGATTCAGTTTCGCGAAACTTGGTGGAGAACCAGATCAAATGGGGTGAAGAAGGAATGCAATTTTTGTAATTATTTTTTATTTTATTTCTTATTTTTGTCCTGTCCAGCATCATAGCAAGTAGAATGGTGGTCTGGCTGCTGTGTTATGCCAAACAAATTTGCTTTGCAAAGGGGAACTTTTTGGGTATAAGGCTCTTCTTGCTATTTAAATATTATGCTTTATTTAAGTATTTTTTATTTAGGATGTTGATGAATTTACATATTAATGCTGGGGGGGATTGTTGTACGGAAACAACATCTTAAAGACAAACAAAGCTGGCAATCATAATGTCCCTCTGACACATCGACAGACAAGCTGATAGAAAAAACATAAATATATATACAGTATATATATTCCATCACAGAAATAAAAGCATCTCTAAGATGAAGGAACAAAAAAAAGACATGAACCTAACTACAGTTATTTGTGAAGAGGACGAAAGGGCATCACAGTGACTTTATCACATGCAGGTTAGGAAATGCAGATGTGGGGACAAACTGTCAGAAATGAAGCATGATAAGTGTTGAGGGATTGTGCATATATGTTCGGGCCCCCAAAGACACCAGAGGCAGACCAGGGGGACCCCATGATCCAGGAAACCCAGCAGCCACCCCAGAGCACAGGCCCCCGCCAGCCCAGGGCACCGAGTGGCCATGCGGCAAAGGCCCCCAGGGGCCAGGACAGCCGCTACCGGCCCCCCCCAGTGGCAGGCAATGCCCGCGGGGCAAGGCTCCAGGAGACCAAGGCAGAGGCCCAACACACCTGAGGACCATCACCCCCCCAGGCAGCCACCTGGTGCAGGTCAGCACTGACATAAATAACCACAGACACACCCACACGCAGCCTCACACATCCCCCCACACACATAGACACACCCCACCAATCCATCCCGTCCATCTCCGCGTGCTGCCATGCTTTAATTTGAGTTCTGTTATAATAGTTTGATATCATGCGATATAAAACTCTCTTAATCAGTGTTGGGTAAGTTACTTTAAATTAGTAACTTAGTTACAGTTACTAGTTACTTTCTTCAAAAGTAACTCAGTTACTTTAAGTTACTCGTTACTTTCAAAGCAAGTAGTTACTTATAATAGTAACTTCTTTTTTTACTGTAAATGCTCCCATTAGTGTGTTGCCTCCCTAACCGGATAGCCGGTATGCTGCCAGTCTGCTGGTTTGCTCACATGTAAGTCCTGTCCTACCACAAGCTCAATGCCCCACCTAGCGACCTGAACGTGCAACAGCAGTGTAGTAGCTAAGAGGAAGTGAATAATGAATTAATAAAAATAAATTAAAATTATTTCTGCTTTCCTCTTATATTTATTGTAGCCATTTAAAGCATGTAGACAGTTTAGTTTTGGCAGTGCAAAGATTTTCTAAGTAACTAGTTACTTTGAAAGTAACGA
>JAVQJG010083621.1:0-13287 GCA_036024015.1 Craterocephalus amniculus | reverse complement strand
CCCCCCCCCCCCCCCCCCCCCCCCCCCCCCCCCCGGCGCTATTTTTCTGAGTAACACTATGGGAAGAGGGTGGACTCTGGAATCAACAGATTTATTGGTTTTAAGTCAGAAGTCGGTCTTAATCGGGTCCAGAATGTTTCTGGCCGCGACTGGAAGCCCAGCAGATGTTTTGCTCAGCTGTTGCAGAACTGATTCACAGTTGGGTCAATGTACCTCCTATTAAGTTGGCTCCATGTAATGAAACAGCCTTGGGAACTTGACTGGCTCAGAGAGGCTGAATGAATAAGCCCAGCGCAAGGACAGCAAGCTGCAGATCCCTTGTGTGTGTGCGTATGTGTGGGAGGAGGTGGGAGGTAGTGGAAAAAACATGAAGTCACCCTGACTATATGGTGGTACTGGACACTGATGCATCCATCTGCTGTGTACTAATGCATCCGAATGTGCACATTTTCGAGCTGCTTGAGATCTATTTTGGAGGGAGATGTGGCTGAGATATTCATCTGTACGTTGTGTTTTCGGTATCTTTGTCTCTGTTTGTATTTTTATGCTAGAAAGCATCTGCATCTGGTTTATTGTGGCACTCCCATATTTCAGAGAGCAAGCTACATTTTTGTACAGCCTGCAGACTGAGAGAGAAAATAGCTAAAAAGAACACGGCGCTGGAAAACCACAAATTTCATGAGGTAGAGCAAGAATACCACATCATTGCACACGTATAGCAGGTACAAACATTCACTCAGAAAAACTTATCAGTTTCAGAGATCATTGAGCCTGAGTTTTTATTTTGTTGTCTTTGACTCGAGCCAGACAATTTGACACCGACTGTCAGTGCGCACCTGGGTGGCATGGGTGTACTTTACTGAGAAAGTTTTTACCTCTGAAGCTTCGTTTCTTGTGAAATCCCCACCTCCCGAAAATACCACCACTGTCGTGGTTGGAGATGACACCTATCGCAGCATCTGAAGTGTGTATGTTGCCGCGCGTCTGCCTGTGCTCAACATCAAGGCTGTGCAGGGGCTACATGTCACAATGCACCTGCGCACCGGCGGAAATGCAGCTCCCCCAGTAACCACAAAATGCACACAGACACAAACATACACAGATGCACACTGGCCACCTGTACGCCTCTATTGTATGTCTGCTAATATTTGAACTGTCATGAGCACATTCTTATTGCAAGTTCGCTTCATCAACATGAGGAAACTTTAAATACACTGCAGACTCATAATAGAAAAACATTTAAAGTCTCCATTAAGTATCTGTTTGATTTTAAATTTGAGATATTTGGAATTAACCTCTAGAGTTGTATGAAGAAAAGAAATGTTTGTCTGCAGTATTTCAGTAAAATGGTGGCCTGGTGATATCTTACTTGTTGTGACTTATTGCGATTGAAATACATTACCTAACAAGGATTAAATTTGATATCAAGCATTTTTGTAGTGATAGCATGTTCATCACTGCTTAGCAAGCTTAAGACTGAACAGTAATAGTAGAGCTATTCTTATCTGATAACATGACCACCCACCTGGTTGAGGTCAGCTGGTTGCAGGCAGGCCCAGAGTGATGTGCACTGATTTGCCCAGCAAATAAAAGGTGTCAAACAGTTATAGAAGCAGAAGATTTAAAAAGTAAAACACAAAATTTGATGCAAATGAATGAAACTACATCACCCTTCACCCTGGAACTGGAAATGAAATGTCCAACACTTGTGAATTTATGCAGACAGAATCAGCAGATTGAGGTCTTTAAAGAAAATGCACCCACCAGCCACTTAAATGTCGGACCTTTTACCGTCAGAAACATCTTTATTCATTCAACATATTTGTTTTACAAGGTGTTGGGAACCTTTCTCAGGGATTGTGGTTCATATTGACATGATATGAACCACCACATCCCAAGTGTGCTCTTTTGGATTGAGATCTGGAGACTAGAGGCCATTGGAGTACAGTGAACCCATTTTCATGTTCAGTAAACCTGTTGGAGATGAAAACTGTTGTTCGCTGGATATTTTCTCTTTTACAGATTTGCATGAAAAGACGGATGCCTCATTGAAGAGCAGTTTCTGTGATACTCAGACCTGTCCAGGGCTAACAACCATGCTATGTTCAAAGTAACTTAAACAATCTTAACCATGCCTACAAGCCTAAAATCAGCCTTCAAGATGAATAAAGGACTGAGTTCACTATTTTTTCCTCAGTTTCAGGAAAGGAAACTCATCCTATCAGTGATGGTGTTGCTGTAGGAGGCAAAAAGAAATGCAGCAAAAGATTTTTTTTCTAGCATCCATTACACTTTAATGACCTCATACCTCTTTAGTCTCATCAGCAGCATGATTTTCAGTCTCAGCAAGAAGTTTAAAAATGATTCATTATTATAATTTAAATATACATACATAGTGTCAAAATGGATGCTAATACTTGCATGTATATGTGGAAATGTGAGCTTGAAACTGTTTGATAGAAATGATCCGGTTGTGAAGTTGCTACTGCCTCCAAAGGATGGAAATCTCTTGCAAAAGGATAACAAATTTGCCAGTTTGCACTGAAAATGTTGATCTGGATACATACATGTATGTTTGAAGTCGGTGCATCTTTTTAATTTGAATGCTCTCCCGCCATCTTTGGGGGACAGAAGCTAAACAGATGTCATTCTTTCTTCTAACAAACACAACTTGTAATAAAACTCTGACAGTTCTTGTGTGCTTTAAAGATATCAAAACCCTGAACTGCCAGAGGGAGAATAATAATATGATATATGTATATTGATATGTTGCTTTTTAAAAGTACAGGATTTTCTGACAAACAAAAAAATAATTTCTTAACGTGTTGCTTGCATATGCACTGTAGCTTCTCTGCATACGGACTTCACCTCGTAAGTTGTTAGATGTGCTCTCTTTGTCTCTGTATGTAGAGCAAGGTGACCACAGCGCTGATAAAGAGTGCGACAGGTGTCCCCCTGCCTCCAGCTGTGATCAGAAACTCTGTGGTTTTTACTGTGAAAATGCCCCGCTGTGGAGACGTAAACACACAGTTTCAAAAGTTCCTCGCTTCATGCTTGTTCAAACCCTGTTTGACTGACAATTACCAGACTGCATATTTCATCATTTCATGCTGAGACTTACACACATCAATAAGACAGCATATAACATAGATTTGTATAATAAGTTGACAAGTAGGGTAAGTGTTAAATACTTAAAGCTGATTGTTTCAGTGCTGAAAAGTAGAAATTATATCCATCCATCTATCTATCTATCTATCTATCTATCTATCTATCTATCTATCTATCTATCTATCTATCTATCTATCTATCTATCTATCTATCTATCTATCCATCCATCTATCTATCTCTTCTCAGCCTGGCCCCATCCATCAGACCGACCTCCCTTCACGTGAATAAAGTGTCATTGGATGGAAACAGAGGTAATAGAAGGGATGCGACCCTGTAACCTTCTCCAAAACAGATGGAACCAATCTCACCAACCTGAGACAGACCATCTATTCATACTTACCTACTATGGAGTGTTTGTGTGTGTGAGTGTGTGTGTGTGATGATAATACCCATCAATTCACACTGCTGCTGGTGATGCAACTCAATGCCTCGCCATGCTTAAAAGCTATTACATGTCAAGACTGAATTTGTGTGCTTTCTGCTGTGTGTGTATGTGTGGGTGTGTAACTTCAAACCTGTGTCTCAGAGCAGATATTTTATCAACAGCTCAGCTCCAAAAGCCAATTTACTGTCTGATGGCTGTTGTGTGAATTTCTGTCTCCATCTGGGAAAATGATCTTGTGTGACTTTGAATGAACTTGTAAATATTTAGTTTCTCCTGGAAGGAAGTGTTTGACACTTGTTTTGAGACTAAAACACACAAATCATTTACCCCTATATATGCAGTACTACAGTGTAAATGAGAATATTATATTACACATTATATTTCTTAATAGCAACAATAGGGGAGTTTCATTAATAAAAACAAAAATCAGCTGCTGACTTTAAAAGGCCTCATACCGTAGAGGCTGAGAGGAGTTTATGTCGATACTACATAGGCTTCATGAGATACAGTGTCTCCAATAACTACCTCCCTTCACACATTTACTGGATGACTCGCAGCCATTTTCATATATTGGATTCACTGCAGAGAAAGGAAAGAGATAATTGTATTGACTTCAGAGGTAAAACAAGAGTTACAGGCTAAGTAAGTATGTGCTCATGCACAGTTAAACCTTCATTTCACTGTGTGAAAGAATTCTAGTCCATTCTGCCCTTGAAGAACAAGTAACCCATTGATGCAGGAAGATATAAACCGCTCTGTGATTTGTCAATAATGACCTTGTAAGAATTACCAGCTTTATTTCATGTTTGTTATGAATAAATGTGTGCATATGGGAAAGAATGACACAAAGAGCATGTAAATGAAGAGAAAGCCCCGGCCCAAGTGCACTCACATACACTCTGCACTCAGATGCAGAGTTAGTGTTTTGGGAGAGTGTGATGGTAAATGAAGCGTGAAATGAAGAGTCAGAGATGTTAGAACATTCTTTCCCCAGGGAATCTCTACAGCGGACTGACACGGACAAGATAGATCAGGACGGACGAAACCGAACATTTAATGGCACTGCATCAGCACGCCCCCTGCTGGGTAGAATTGCTGCAACTTTTTTTTAGAATAGTGTGTGGGATGATGCTACTGAGAGTATTGAACCTTTAGTTCCTGGTTTTGCCCTTTGTCCTTCAGTGTTTCCTGTTTTAATCCATGGAGTCTATCCCGTTACGTGTTGTGTAAATTTGACGTACTGTTCCCTGCATCCGGCTGTTAATTGTCACTCCTGGTTCTTGTTTGTAATTAGTCAATTTTTGCTACTGGTTTTCCTTTGTTCATCTCGAGGTCATTGCCTTGGGTTGTGTTGTCCAGCCTGTTTTAATTAGACAATTAGTTTATTTAGTTTTTTTAAAATATAAATTTGGTTTTCTATTCTGTTGTATTACCCACTTAAGCAATGCCCATTGTTTCTCCACACTAAGTCAAATACACCTGTTAGCTTCTGACATCAGTCATGCATTTGGATTCTACCTCGTCTATCACTGATTTACAGTCATGCTCTTTTGAAATTTGGAATACATCTGCCTTTCATCATGTTTCCTTTCCTTAAAAAAGGATTTTTTCATTTTTTCACTTTGCTTGAGGACCATGATTATGCTCCAGTTAGCAACAAATGGATCAACTGAAGAGCCAGATAGATCTCTCGATCCCGTTTTAGGTCTTTGCTGGATTTTGTTTTCTGTTTCAGACTTTAAATAACACCACCTGAGACTAAAGGGTGTGGAACACTCATAGCGTTCTGTGATTTTTATTAAAATAAAAGATTTTATCTTTTGGAGTGTATATGTGTGTACAGAATGTGTGTAATAACCTAGGCGGGTACAGTGAAGTATATTGTATCCTATTTCAAACTTTATTTATTTCTGTCGCCTTTTTCATACATCATGACGCATCACAAAGCGTTTTAAAGCATAAAAAAACCTCCAAATATTAAAAAAATTAAAAAGAACAATACTTTGAAATATCGTTTATCTGTAACAGATAGTTTTTAAGGCTACTTCTTCTTTCATCCACCACCTGATCCCACCAAGGGAGAATCACCAAAGATAAAGGCTACCTGGGAGCAAAATAGACAAATATAAAAGTTTTATGGCTTTTAAAGAGTTGTTAGTTTAACTTGTAGTTTAATCTTGTCAATCATGTGTTAGATTATCTATTTTTTTATTGTTTCATTTATTTATTTATGTGTTCCTTTCACCTAAAAATGGCTAGTTTTAGGAATCAAAGCAACCAAAATATCACAGTTGTGCCTAAAATCTAACATTCCTTACCATGTATCCTGTCAAGACATTGTTTCTGGTTAAGAGAGTGACGAATAGCTGCCGTTTATGATAATGTCACATTCCAACATTTAATTCCGCCAAAAGTGCTGACCTGAGGGAGGGTAACATGCACCAATTCAGACATCAACCATATGTGATCCCAACATTAAAAGGACGTGGTGTTCTCCTTTCATGGCCATTGCTAACATTACATGACTGCTGCAGCAGGTCACTTAATTCTATTGGAGGCAGTTTCAGCCTTTCCCGTCTCCACCAGAGTCCATTACAATCTGGTCTTATCTCCTCTAATATGCTCTGCTGTTAATGAACAATCAGTCCTGTTAATGTCCTGCTAATTAATGGCCCATCAGCCTCTTCAGAGTGGTAATTAAGTGCCAGTTGAGGCATCTAATTGGCATGATTTCTGATTGGATCGAGTCACGCTCAACCCTTTGGGACACAGGAAGTGAATTACAGCGTCGTCATTGTTGTGGGGAGGACTTTACCAAAGACTGCTGACTTGCTTGTTTAAGAAATAGAATCATCTTGTTAACCTGAGTAGCAGTGCGCAAAGTGACAGTTTTACTCGACTGATGCTGTTAGAGGACAAATGATCAAGTTTGAAATAAAGGATTATTCGTAACTATTTAGTTTGGCTTGTCTTTATCTGTAGAGTAAGATCTGTTAAAAACTGCTTCCAGATCATAAAGTCACACTTAAAGTTAGAATATGTCAGTAAAGAGGAAAAAAAACAACGACAAAAAAACAAAAATTGAGCTTTAATTCCAACACTTGATTTACTTAGTGTTTGGTGCAAGACAGGAGGAAAGAACAGTGGGGAACTGAGGAATAAATGCACATTTTACCTATTTACCTATTGTCTATTACCTATTTACTATTGTCACTGACATAGCAGCTTCAAGAACGGTTATAAAAAAGTATAAAAAAGATGAGGTAATGCATAATTTAAAAGGATTTTCTTCTATAAAAGACAGAGATGTAGTGTCTGGTCCACAATGTGTCAGTAAATAAGGCTAGCAAATAAGCTTCACACTTGACTGATGGTACCTCCGCTAATTGGTGATGTTGAGGGAAAAAATAAAAAGCATAAGAGAAAAGGAATTTTCGGTAAACATGGGTTCAAAACCATCCAGAAACTGTGAGTCAGACTCACACAGTTGGATACTGGCTGTGAGCAGTTCAGTTAATTAGTCTGACTGTTAAAAAAAAGAAAGAGAGAAACAGCCAAAGGTTTGGGGCAAACTTTCAGGCAAAAAAACAGGCTCAATATAATAGAAACTAACAGAGTGAGGTGGCAGTTTTCTCTCACATATGGCTGACTGGTTGCTTCAAGCTTTTGGATAATGAGCAAGAGGAAGGTAAAGAGAAAGGTGGTGGTGGAGGGGAATAAGAGAGAAGGAGGTTGAGAGATGAGGGGAGGAGGAAAGGAAGAAAAAAATTGGAAGGAGAAAAGGGGTGTGGGGGCTTATAATGAGGGGACAGAAGATACAAACACCTGAGTAGAGAGAAGTTTGGAGGGAAATAAAGACTCCAGTTGGCAGCTACTGTACACACACACACACACACACGCACACGCACGCACGCACGCACACACACACACACACACACACACACACGCATACCCTCACACTCTGATGCACAAAGTATACTGGTTGCTTGGAGCAGCTTGGGATAATAAGAAACACAATAAGGTAGTTTTTATAATGAGAAACAACAGCTGAACCACCGATGGCAGAGAAGACAATGAAGAGGGTTGAAGGCAACGGACAGCTCCACTTACTGTACAAAACAAGGCTCTGGATGGAAATAGAAAGTTGTTACATGATACCTACACTTACTGAAACAAAGTAAAGCAAGTGGTGAGATTCAGCTGACTAAAAGTTGGCTCTTTATATGACGGTGTCATGTAGACAACAAATATGCAGCTGTATCGTTTAACAGACTATTTTTTCAGCTGGCAGAACAAAGAAATGGTAGACATGTTACATCATAACATCTAAGCAAAAGCCCAGGTGCTCTCTTAGTATTTTTTACTTTGAAAAGGTTGTGTCGAGATTCATTCATTCATTCATTTATTCATTCATTCATTCATTCATTCATTCATTCGCTATACCATTTCAAGGTTGCAGGAAGTGGCAGGTTACAGCCCCGGCAGGTTGCCAGTCTATTATGGGCAAACACAGAGTCAAAGAATCAGTACTTATTCAGGTAAAAACAGGGGTGAATTCTGATTGAAAATAAATACCAATGTTTTTTAAATGCTTTTTTGACAAAAACCTTCTGTAATTTCTTAAAAATTATTTTAAATTAAGTATTTAGGAAACCTTTTCTTCACCCTATTACGATATCAGATTTCAGTAAACTAAGTTATATCATGTTTGAAGGGTTTGCACTTATATAACAGCAACAAACATATTACACGGGTCAAGGCTGTATACTGGCCAAATTAAACAGATTGATCAAAATGATAAATATTCTGTTTCTGTAAAGACTTTAATCAATACAGTAGCTACCAAAGATCTTTCGTACCCGTACATTTAAAATGAAATCAAATAAAATTTAACTTGAATCAAAATGTATCTATAAATCACTTTAAAACAACCGAATTGCTCTACAGATGAATCAAAGCACAGAGAATAAAACATCAAAACATTTATGTGTCTTTAAAGGCAATGTTAGAGATTACAGTGTATATACAAGAAACTATAATATAAAACTCTATTTCACATTTCACAGTGGACAAAAGATCAGTGATATTAGAGTGGAGAAATTCACTACAACAGCACATACGTAATGCACAGAAAGAAGCAGAATGTGGGAAAATAAGGTAGATGTCAATAATAGGTAATAAGAGTAGAATAAAGGTATCTTATTTACAAAATAAGAAATAAGTTACTTAGATTTACAACAGGAATAGGATATTAATAAAGGGAAATTTGAAAATCAAAAATATAAAAAAAGCATTGCAATGGCAGTCAACATAAAGTTAAGGTAATTTATGTTAATGATATATGTATAAGTAACCAACAGGGAAATTTTACTGTGAAAATATCTATCAATAAGTGGTTGCTTTAAGCAGTAGAAGTTAAATGAAGGAGCGGGCTCAGGGAAAATGGGCTGGGATTGGGAACCATTGTTCTAAATCATAGAATTCATACAGCATCATCTCACCAACCAACTGACATGGTGATTTCTGTCATAAAACCACCAAATGTCACAACTGCAGTTAAACAGACAGTATTGATGAAGATAAAACCGATAAAACTGATGATCTGGTGAAAAAGATATTATTCTTTTAATCATTAGTGTATGTTTTTTGCGGCAGTGATAGAAATCCCCCAATGCAGAAACACTCAATGTAAACAACTACTTCTTAAAATACATAACTGTCTTTTTGTTTTACAAGGTTTTCTTGACTTTATTACATTTTTAGGCTGATGCTGTAATCAACATTTTTCATTCTTCCGCTTCACATGATATTGGGTCTGATTGTTGAACTTTCTGCAACTGCATAAAAGTCATTTACACAAAGTAACTTTTGACATTGGAGCAGAAAAAAAGACATTGCAGCAGATGAATCCTGGAGAGGACACAACTATGACTGATGGGTGGAGGAGACAGAATGATACAGATACTAAACAGAGGGATGTTTTAACAAGGTGTGTGCATGTACTATACAAGTTAAGAAGCTTGTTTTTCTGTTGGTACCTGGGCAAGTGAGCCCGTATACTGACTGTGGATATGTGTGTGTGTGTGTGTGTGTGTGATCAGGGAGCCCTACAGCCTTCCTTTTTTTCTCCTGGATAAGCACTTTGTTGTCCTTGGGAGACTGCTGGTGCTTGGCTTCTTGTGCACAGTCGCCAGGCGCTGTTCCACTGAGCTGTGCACGTGAGGTGACCTTCCTTTGCCTCTGGCTCAGTCACGCTTCTGTGCATCACACACACACAGACACACCCACCCCTCCACACACACACACATACCTTTGGGGCATTAGGATAACACACAATGTCCCCTGCGATGTTTCAAACTGACATTCTGTGTTGTTCTCCTTAATGGACCAATAGAAATACAAGCTGATGAGCATTAGCTTAAATGCACACATACACACACATACATACATACATACATACACACACACACACAAGTAACGTATAGTATCCATTTCCATCTCCGGGAGCTCTTGTTGGTGTTGGTCACACAGGTGTCTAAACAAGAAGAACCACCTTTAACCAGTAAATCTTCATATCTCTACAGATTCAAAATAAACTGTACACACACATTTACCTGAAATGTCCTGCAAGTTTTAGTTTTAATCTGCGTAGAGTTCAAGTGATGCAGGTTGTCATGCAACAAATGCATTTACTATAATTCATGTAAATATCAAAGAAGTAACAGAACGAATAGCAGCTGGCTGGTTTACTTTTATGGTTCTCATTTGCTGTTCAACAGGAAGAAGTACTACTATAATCTTCCATAAACTAAAGGCTAATGCTGATGTTTTCATAACAACCAAGAGATAAAATGGATCAGCTAGAAGCACTCAGAGGCGCATACCTCCACCAGGGCCTTATCCTTCAGTGGTGAGAAATGTGTGTAAAATACTTCGCTAGTAGCTGGTCTATGTGGTCGATAGTGTCATGTGGTCTGTTTTCTTCCACAGAACAAACTTCAATTGTTTAGATGTACAAGCTTCCCCTGCAGGGACATGTTTGCAATCAGCATGAACTTAGAGTGCAGATCAAGGCAGAAAAAGAATATACTCAGAAAAATGTGCGTACTATGTGTAATTGCACCTTTTGCACCTATATATCAAATAAATTATGTCTAATGTTTTATGATTGTTGTGACTTTCTTGAGCAACAGTTTGTTAGTAAGATTAAAAAAGAAAAGTACTTCCATCACATTTGATAAATCCATCTTGTTTGTTGTGATATGATGGAGCAGCGCCTCAGACAGCCTCAGCGCACCTCTGTCAGAGCATCCTAATGATAGCAGTGCTGCAGAGCTGTTCTCTCAGCCCAGATGTTGACCTCACTGTGGAGCTGGCAGGAAATCACCTCAGGTGTCACCGTGGTTATCAGGTCTCATGCTGACAGATGCTCATTAGAAAAAACAAGCAGGCATGGACATGCACACAATTAGTTTCTCTCACACATACAAGGTGAAGACTTGATACTGTGAAAGTCTACATTTTGCCTGAATTTTACACTACTTGTGACAGGAGAGGCTCTATGTGTCCCTTGGTGTATAAAAACTCAGTGTATAAGGTAATTTAATTCTCTTCTGACACAGAGGAGAATAAAAATGACTCATTTAAGACAAAAATTAATTGTCAGAGCTTCATTTATAAATATGTGATATAGAAGGTGGGTTATAATATATAAATATAACAGATTATAGAAACATTTTTAATGTTTGGTTTTCTGCCGAGAATGCTGCGCTCATTAAAATAAATTTATAGCCAATAATCAAACAGGGTGCTGGGGAGGACCACCTTTTTGACTTCCACAGCTCACAATTATTTCTCCCAGAAGACCGATTATAATCTGACACATGTTGTTTGTTTGCTGCTTCGTTAATTCAGTCTTTCATACTTTTGATTCACACATTTCGCAGAGAGATAAATACGCCCCTGGGATATATATGTGTTTATAATCAGCTTGTCTTTGCTTTTCTTGTATGGATCTCCACCATGCGCCAGCACAGTAGACAGTGTCCACAGAGCCAGACATATGTATTCATAGATTCAGCTCATCAATGTTTAATGTGATGGTGACTCTATTCTAAATTTCAACACCATATTTAACCAGTAAATTATCTCTACACTTTGGAGGAAATCTGCGCATGCCTGTGTTTCATTATTCTGTCATTAAAAACTACCTGCTGGTCATTAATGTACAACACGTTAGCATACAGTAGTGATTATGAAGAAGCAGGCAGGTGTTAATAATCCTCAGTGGAGTTAGATATTTATTCATGCATTCGCCTCACCCTATTTCTGTTTCTGTATCCAGGTGGGCTGTGATGACCCACCTGATTTTCACTCTGTTTCCATGTACCTGTGCTGTCTGTCTGCAGCAGCACACAGACAGGAAGTGTCACATTATATCTGCATCATGGAGGCTTCTGGAGTTGCAGCTGTATTTATGTGCAAAAAACGTGAAAAAACTGGAAAACTCTTCATTCATCTGGTCATAATAAAAGGTTCCACTAAGAGGACCTGTGGCTTTTGCAAGCTTTATGTTTTTTCAAGCGTAATATTCAGTTTTAAATGTAACTAAATTTATCACAAAAAGTAATAATATTTGTCTTTGGACAAACAATTCTTCTCTTTAGTGATATTAAGTTGTGTTTTATTAGTAAGGATCTTGCTTTCATGAGAAATACATCTAAGAGTGTCGGTGGAGCCATAATCCCCTCCGATGTTCTCCTGTTAGACTGAGGTCTGACTGCCACCTGACCTCAATGCCTGATGCCAATTGAACACCAGTGGGACCATCTTGGGTGGTTAATATGCCAGAGTGACCAACACAACCTCACAGGTAGACCTTCTACAGCTAATGCAGTCCCACAGAAAAATTCCATGCTGATGACCAGCATGAGGAGGCGGTCCCAAGCTGATCTGGCTGCATATGGATCTTCTACATTACTTAGCTTCCTGACAGTGTAAAGTTAATAGAGTGTAAAAACACTAGCCATGCTATTACAGTAAATGCATAAGAAGGGGAAAAAAGGAGGTTATCAAATAAGAAATATGACAACACACAAAGGTGAAATTATTTTCACCCATAATTTCTGTTGAATAGAAATGAAAGGATAGAAAACAAGCTTGAGCAACAGTGGGTCACACACCCTCCGTGTACAGTAGACACAGTTAGCAGACAGCTGGGTGTAAATAATCCTCTGGTGGCTTCAGATTTGTATTCATAGATTCGGTTTATTTTGCCGCTTCATTGTTGTGTCTGTTGCAGGCTCCTCCTTGGCGCCAGCGTGGCTCATGAATATTAATGGGGGAATCTGCATAATTAGATGCAGTGTTATCATAATAATAAAGGCCTACTGTAAATGTATCTCTGAAAGGATCCTGGACCTCAGATTGGATCTTTGAGCTTTGACCAAGAAAAGGAACAAAGATGAGTATACTGGTGGGACTGCAGCTTTAAAACTTTTATTTTTTCTGCAGACCGGACACTGAGACATATGAAACATATCAATGATTTAGTGTAACTGTGGAAAGTGTCTTTCTTTCTTTCTCTTTCTTTCTTTCTTTCTCTTTTTCTTTCTTTCTTTCTTTCTTTCTTTCTCTTTTTTTCTTTCTTTCTTTCTTTCTTTCTTTCTTTCTCTCTTTCTTTCTTTCTTTCTCTCTCTCTTTCTTTCTTTCTCTCTTTCTTTCTTTCTTTCCCT
>JAVQJG010083613.1:0-42097 GCA_036024015.1 Craterocephalus amniculus | reverse complement strand
ATGAACTGAAGGAACTCCTAGGCTTGCACACACACACATACTTAAAGCTGGAGATTTGTGCCATTGTACATTAGTGTATTCTGGAAACCCAGACCAGTTCACAGTTGTTTTAATCCAATAGAGCTGGCTGCTGCACAAGTGAGATAACGAGATGCTCATTCACACTAAGCTCCCACTCAAAAAGCAGCACAATGATATTTCAAACTGAGACAGGGAATCTGCAAGTTGGTCTGTGGTATTTTTGCACAAACAGTTGTGCCGCATGACAGGGGCTTTCAGTTTCCTTTGACTCAAACCTATTCCTCTTATCTCCAGCATGTTTCTCTTTATCCCTCCCTTGCTGTGTTTACTCTCCTCTCTTTCGCTATTTCTAGTCATTTTCCCTATAGCCATTATTATACTTACAGTTGTCTGCAAAATTATTCATACCCTTCCATTAAAGAAGGAAAGAAAAACTGTTGTCACTGAAATAAGCTGAAACTCACAAAAGTAATAATAAATAAAGCAATTTAAGGTAAATCAAGACCTTGTTATTTGAACTGTGGTTCAACAGAAACATATTTTTAAAAAACTAATAATAAATAAATAATATAAAAAAGATATTAATATACATCACCCCCTCATTTGGAACCACAACCCATTGGAGGGACCGTAGGGGTCAGGGGCGTAGATAGATGGGCGGCAGTCAAAGGCCGGGACCTTAGCTGTCTGATCCGCAGGTGCAGAAGCTGGCTCTGGTGGGGAAGGAGCCTGAGATTGTGCGTGAGGGTTGAGCGGCTCCGGCAAGATATTGTCGGACTCAACTCGATGTGCGGCTTGGGCTCTGGAACCCACGTCCTTGAGAGGGGCTGGACATTCTTCTACTCTGTGGTTGCTCACGGTAGGCGCCGAGCGGGAGTAGGCATACTACTTGCCCCCTTGCTTGGTGCCTGTATGTTGAGGTTTACCCCGGTGGATGAGTGGACCTTAATTGATCACCACCTGGTGGTCAGTTGGCTCAGATGGTGGGGGAAGATGCCAGTTAGACCCAAACATGTAGTGACGGTCTGCTGGGAACGTCTGGTAGAATCCCATCAGAAGGAGCTTCAACTCCCACCTCCAGCAGAGTTTCAGCCATGTCCCGGGGGGAGGTGGGTGACATTGAGTCCGAGGGGGCTGTGTTCTGCGTCTCCAGAGTTGAGGGGGCCAGCCGGAGCTTTGATCGTAAGGTCGTCAGTGCCTGTCGAGGCAGCAGACCCCGAACACAGGCAGTTAGGGATGTCGTCAAGCTATAGAATGAGTCTTATCAGCCCATCTTGGCCTGTAACTGATGGGTATCGGCAGGCTTAGGGGAGTGTGGCTTCGGTGGTCGCTGAGGCAAAAACATGGGCATGGGAGGTGTTTGCAGAAGCCATGGAAAACGACTTACGCACTGCTTCGTGGAGGTTCTGGTCCACCATTCAGCGGCTCAGGAGGGGGAAGCAGTGCTCCATCAACACTGTGTACAGTGGAGATGGGAGACTGCGGACCTCGACTCGGGACGTTCTGGGTCCATGGAGGGAATACTCTGAAGATCTCCTCAATCCCACCACCAGAAGCATGAGCAGAGCTAGGGGACCCGGTGACGGACTCTCCTATCTATGGGCTGAGGTCGCTGAGGTAATTAAAAAGCTCCTAGGTGGTAAGGCTACGGGGGCGGATGAGATCCGCCCGGAGAGGAGGGTCCATCGGATAGTCGAGTCTCGGATTGAAAAGGAGCAGTGTGGTTTCCCTCCTAGCCCTGAAACAGTGGACCAGCTCTATACCCTCTTCAGGGTCTTGAAGGGGGCATCGTAGTTCGTCCAACCAGTCTTCATGTGTTTTGTGGACTTGGAGAAGGCATTTGACCGTGTCCCCCGAGAACTCCTGTGGGGGGTGCTCCGGGAGTATGGTGTGCCAGACCCTCTTGTACGAGTGGTGCCAGAGCTTGGTCCGCATTTCCTGTAAGAAGTCGGATTCGTTTCCAGAGAGGGTTGGACTCCGCCAAGGTTGCCCTTTTTCACCGATTCTGATCATAACGTTTATGGACAGAATTTCTAGGTGCAGTCAAGGTGTTGAGGAGCATCCAGTTTGGTGGCCTCAGGATTAGGTCTCTGCAGATGATGTGGTCCTGTTGGCTTAATAGGTCTCTGATCTGCAGCTCTTGTTGGAGCGACTGGCAACCGAGTGTGAAGCGGTCGGGATGAGAATCAGCGCCTCCAAATCCGAGACCATGGTCCTCAGCCGGAAGAGGGTGGAGTGTCCTCTCCGGGTCAGGGGTGGGGTCCTACCCAAAGTGGAGGAGTTCAAGTATCTTGGGATCTTGTTCATGAGTGAGGAAGGGATGGTGAGGGAGATCGATAGGTGGATCGGTGTGGCGTCTGCAGTGATGCGGGCTCTGCATTGGTCCGTCATGGTGAAGAGGGAGCTGAGCGAAAAGGTGAAACTCGGTCATCAGTGAGGGGCTCGGAGTAGAGCGGCTGCTCCTCCACATCTAGAAGAGGCAGATGAAGTGGCTCGGGCATCTGGTCAGGATGCCCCCTGGACGCCTCCCTGGGGAGTTTTTCGGGCATGTCCTACCGGATGGAGACCACGGGGTAGGCCCAGGTTAAGTTCGAGGGAATATATCTTTTAGAGCGCCTCGGGATCCCTCAGATGAGCAGGCAGATGTGGCCGGGGAGAGGGAAGTATGGGCTTCCCTGCTTAGGCTGCTGCCCCCGCGACCCAACCCCGGATAAGCGGAGGAAAATTAATGTAAAATACATTGGATCGCGGATCGCTCTTAAGCTTATACCTTACTGAGCAATCCTTTGAGGCGATCAATGCTATAGCCAGTAGAGGTGGGAATCACTGGTTTGATCACGATACGATATTTTATCGATATAGTGATACAGCGATTCGATGTTTGCCGATATCTTAAATTCACTCACGATACGATTTCTATTCGATTTGATCTAGGATCCTCCGATCGATATGAAACGATATGAAGCAATATAATGAGTGATTGATCACAATTATTTCCATTCATCACAAAAAGCACCTAGATCATCATTTAACCTCTCTTTATTAATCAGCTCTGGCATTAACATTTAGTTTAAAAAAAAAGTCTGTTTGATAACTGGTTACTCTCTCGATTTTTGGCCGTTGTTAGGATTTTGGATCGATATCATTGAATCATTGACCATACGACCCACCCCTAATAGCCAGCTCATTTTTTGTAACTCTTCTTCAGACTTCTGCACCAGTTGGAAGGTATTCTGTCCCACTACTCATCGGCAAAGTAATATCGTTGGTCCCGGACCACCCCGTACTGTTTTTTTTTTTTAACTGTTAAATTGAAAAACAATGTCTGATTTAACCAAATTATAATTTAGCAAATTTAAATTTATTACTTTTTTCAGTCTCCAGTTAATTTGGTTACTATTAAGAATTTAACAACTGGAGCTGTTTTTCAGTCTGTGTCCTTACAGAATCAATTCATATTATCTGATTATGCAGTTTCTAGCTAAGCTGGATCAGTAGCATACTGACACGCTGATGTGAGTCCCACAGTTTTAACAGATTTCCACCCCTGGTTCAAAATTTGTTCTTTTGTTTATCAATTTATATTTTAATGGTAAAATAATTTGCACTTGTATAGTGCCTTTAAATTTTATCAATTATTATTATTTAGAATCAGTATATGAACTCTTTACACTCTCTGGCCATTCTATTAGGCCCACCTGTTCAACACACAAATATCTAATCAGCCAATCACATGGAAGCAACTAATACATGTATT
This sequence comes from Craterocephalus amniculus, assembly GCA_036024015.1. Taxonomy (NCBI): domain Eukaryota; kingdom Metazoa; phylum Chordata; class Actinopteri; order Atheriniformes; family Atherinidae; genus Craterocephalus; species Craterocephalus amniculus. The sequence continues at coordinate 38,319 of JAVQJG010083613.1, read as the reverse complement.
CTTGTAGACATGGTGAAGACGACTTACTGAAGCTCAATCTGAGCATCAGAATAAGGAACAAAGGAGATTTAAGAGGCTTTGAATTTGGTGTGTTTTGGTCTGAGTATTTCAGAAACTGCTGCTCTACTGGGATTTTCATGATCTACTATCCTGCAGCTTTTAAATGCATCCCTTGTCCAACACACCTGAATCAAATGAAAGTCTCAAATGTCTTGCTGCACATGAGGGAACTGCAACGCTGGTTTACAGAGAATGGCCTGAAGAAGATATCCAGTGAGCACAATTCAGCATAATTCCAACACCAGAGCTTACCTGAGTATTGCTGCTGACCATGTCCATCCCTTTCTGAGCACAGTGGAGCATCTTCTGATGCTGCTTCCAGCAGGATGATGCTCCATGTCACAAACCTCACATCATCTCCAACATGACAGTGAGTCCACTGAACTCCAATGGCCTTCACAGCCACCACATCTCAGTCCAATATTCCACCTTTGGGATGTGGTGGAACGGGAGATTCTCACCATGGATGTGCAGCAACTGTGTGATGCTGTCATGTCGATATGGAGAAAAATCTTTGAGGAATGTTTCCGTCACCTTGTTGGATTAATGACACCAAGAATTAAGGCAGCTCTGTCTGAAGGTAAAAGGGAGTCCAGCCAAGTACTATTAAAGTGCACCTAATACGCTGGCCAGTGTGTAAAGCTCTTTTTATTCCCTGTCATATCAATTAAAGTCAACAAAGGCATGGAGACCGAACCACCAAACTTCCAATTGGAGGAAGATCACTCTACTCACCACGTCATGATAGTCCCAGAGCCATTTTTAGTATTTACCATACAAGTGTGTTCCTGGTGATTACTACCCAAATTGTCATATGGAACCCATTTAAGGCTAAACAAAGCTAAACAATGCAAGCAGAAATCTCCCCAGCAGCTTTAGGAACAACCCACAGATCTACAAAGCGCCCATCCTGCAACCTTCAGGACCCAATCGATCCAAACAACTTAGTGCCAGAAACCAAAGAATATCTGAAGTCTTCATGTGATGCGTGTTGTACACTACTCCAGGCCCCACCCAATAACATTTTCCACTCCAGTTTTGTGCTAAACCAATCCATAAAGACACTTCTCCTCACATATCCTCATGTCTTCAAGGTAGGTAAGCACATCCTAGAAATTGAACTGTCCCTATAATTCTTCCCCTCTTTGGATTACTTCCTTTGTCCTTTTGATAATGCCACCGTCTCATGTGTCACTTCAATATTGATCAGTACTGTGAGCCAAACGTGGAAACTGAAAACCTGATTAACACAGTGCACACAACCCGACTCAAATGCCATCTTTTCCATGTATTCAGGAGAGATCAGTGTAAAGTTCCCATATAATATTTATTGTAATGGCCTGTTTATTTAAACATGGCAAAAGTACACATGCTACATCATCGTTGCATGCAGGGACCATGTACAGCAGGGCTGCTTTCCCACACTTCAGGTAACAGTACACCATGTTTTCTACAGGGCACTTGACCTTTAATCCTGCAGGACCGCCACAGTTAGTCTAATGTTTAGTGGGTGCGTTAGTGTTAAATGCTGACCCATGACCAGCTTCTGCAACTCTTTTATACTTGGTGAGAAACCTGGCTGAATCACAAGCATGACCAGAAGCAATCTATTTTGTAGACCCCCTTGAAATTCCTTTAAGGGATTTTAAAAAATCAGGGGGAACCGAGGGGGATTTGAAACTTAAAAGTTAAAGACTGTGATGCAACTCAAATATTCATGTCAGCTTGTTAATCCACTTTTCAAAAGGAATTATAAATAGGCCTACTTATAATAGACACTCTGGAGCAGCTCTGTCTTCCAGCTGCATTACATAAAATATAATGAATTCTGTATCTAGGATAGCGGAGGGGGAGAGCATGTGGAAGCAGGAGAGGGAAAAGGAGAGAGAAAAGAGGGGAGGGGCTACTTATTCTCCGGCTTCATGCTGATTTCCCTCTAATAGCATATGGTTTTGAGCCTATATGTTAAATGACTGAATAATTTACAGAAACATATTCAGTGCTTAGCAGCCCCAAAACTGCAATACAAAAGTGCCCTCTAGTGACTGGTATTGGAACTTTACATGAGTAATAACCAACTTTGGCCTCAAAAACAGCCGCCTATTAAGAAATATAATGGTTTCAAAGCTAAATCAATATATTACACACATAAAAATACTCTGTACATAGTACATAAGCTATTCTATTAAACATAATTCAAAATGTCAACATTTTTCTGCTGCATCTGCTTAACTTGCAGCTGTCTGTTTAGCAGCTTGAAAAAGTTCAATTAATTTAAATGAACTTCTCAAGTTTTATGAGGCTCTGTTGCGACTCTGGTGCTCCTCTACCATGGACAGGATGATGCCTGAGAGTCTTTTAATGTCGCTGTGTGTGTCAGGATGTGCAGCCAAAGCTTTCAGAAGCGCAGTCAGGCCTTCCTTCTCCAGCATGCTGCTGTAATGGGAAGCTGGAGGATGGAGAAGAGGTAAAGTGAAAATCCCACACACCCCTCAGCGCTAACAGACCAGCCAGAGACCAGACCATGTGAAGCTATGCAACATTAATGTGCATAAACTAATTAGAAATGCATAGAACAGAGTTGTCGTCTGCTCCGTTTACATGAAAACCGTTTTAAGGCTGACATGAAAGGCCACATCGCTCCTGGGTTTTCACTGTATTGTTTGCATGTCTTACTGTTTTGACTGCAGACCAGATGTATGGCCCACACTGCCCACAGCTGCACTCCTGAAGCCTGGCGAGTCTGAAGCAGAGGGCAAAATGGACGGAATGACCTGGAATGAGACCATCACAAACATCTGAGACAACAAAGTATTTAATGAGGACAAATTACAGTCAGGACCTTTTGTTTGCACCAGATGGCCACTTCTACAATTATGGCATAATTATTCCTAACAGAAAACAACTGAATACAGGCAAGCATCTTTCTCTAGCTACTATAACTGCTCTTTTTCTCTTCAGTAAATATCCAAATAAACAGTGGCATTAAGTATTTTAAACAAGGATTTATTAGATATATTAAATCAGCATAAACTGTGAATAATGTTGCATAATGACCTCTGGAGAGACCACTGGATAAATAATTGATGGGAAACAATTTAATAAAGGCTTATGCAACATGTAGCTGGCATTTAAAGCAAGAGAGAATGAGCAAAACCATTGCAGATAACTCTTCTTCTCACCGGTAAGACACCATTTCTCTCTCGAGATGGGTCCACGTTATTATCGACTCGTGCTGCAAAGAAAAAAAAAAAGGCACATCTGAAGGAGCAGCGGCTGGATGTTTTTGTTGTGAAATATAAGACCATAAGCAGTCCAAACACACACCAGCTGCTTCAGCACAGTGGTGAGCAGCTCATCGCCCAATGTCCAGGCCTCTGCCCTGGAGGCCAGCTGTGCCAGAATCCCTCCTGCAAAGTAACGGACTCCAACATCCACCTGGGAGTCCTGCAAGAGACTGAGGATGTGCTCCATAAGGTCCTCATCCATCATATCAGCCTGCAGTTCCTCCACTTCTGCAATGTTGTTCTAGAGCAAAGGAAGAAAAATTTCTGTTTCTTATGACATAATTAAAAGTATAAGCACTTTTCAAAGCATGAACCTCTGGTCTACGTAGGCTGCACTCACCAACAGGCCGAGAACTTTCTGCTGAACGGAGGGTTCATTGTAGTAGGACTGCAAAAGCAAGCAAAAGAAAACTGTTCAGGTCACTATATGATGGTGTATTTCTGTATTATACACCTGTCAGTGCATTTGTCTTTCCCTTCTAACCTCCAGAACTTCCTCATACAGCTCCAAGCCCTGGCACTCGATAAAGTTGCGGGCTGCTGTGGGCATCTCATCTGTCAGGTTCCACAAAGCACTGAGGGAAAACTTCAGAGTGGAGTCCACAACTCCCACCATGGCTTTCTGCTGCACGATGGCCAGCAGCTGCTGTTAGACGGAGCCAACAGAGAGAACATGAGGGGGAGAGGGGAAAAAAGAGCCAAAAAAAAGAGGGAACTGAAGAAATAAGATGAGTGCAGGGTCCCACTGACAACATGCAGGTGGGTGAAACTAAATATTAGTGTGAAAGAGACGGCCAATTAGAGATACATCCGTGTTTATTCAGAGCTAACATGTGGATGGAGTATTTATCTGAAATGAAACACTACCTTCATGAAAAAGACGTCCTTGCTGAGCTGCGCTGTCTCCTCTTTGGACAACTGTGCATAAAATAAACTGATGAGCTTTTGATGTTATACATTTCTCTTTGTTTCTTCGCTTCACAGGAAAATTATCCACATTTATCTGCACTTAATGGAAGCATTGAGTTGGCTGTAGAAAGACGTGTCGCTGAGATGCATTAAGGCTCAATAGGTGGGACTATGAGGTGCCGTACGATCTGACTAATGCACAGTAAGTGAGCAGAGTGTTAACCTTTGCCACCAGAATGGAGATGAAGGCCACCGCCATCCTCTGGAGGGTCGGATCCTCGTGGCTGCTCAGCCAGTTAATGACCAGCATGGCTGCTAAATACCTGAATCAAGATGGCAACAAACATGGCCGTAATGCACAGACTTAACTTTGATCTGAAGTTATATTTCTACTGAAATGTCAAGACAAAGTATATGGAATGTGGTATATGGAAATAAGCATGAATCAAACAACAAAGAAGTAAGTGTGCAGCTTAAATAAAACACCCAGATGGGATGGGTATGTTGGATATGTAGCATGAACAGACAGAAGACATGGGACGCAGCACAGCACCTCCTGGACTAGCTCACTAGCTCACGTTGCTTCATTTTTGGGCTTTCAAAATTGACTTGTATTTTCTAACTTGCAGAACTAATCCGTTCTTTTAGATTTGATTTGTACCAGTTCTTGTTGTTACAATTGTAATATAGATATGCGTTTTAAAACATGTCAACAAGTCACAAACCGGCAGACCACGTTACAAAGCTTATGTCTGCATGCTAGCTCCATAAAATCACTTCTTTCACCAGCTCCATCCGCTGGTTTTAACTGATTTTACTGCAGCATAAGAAAAATGAACTAACTTGTCAAAAGGAACATCTTGCAGGATGTAATCACTGCAGAGTGCCAGTAGACAGTTCTTCTGCACCTAGAAAGATAGAGATCTTTATATTTATGATCTGATGTTTAACTAATTAAACATGAGTTTAAATACTGATGATTGTCACTGTGCTACAATATAATAGATCTGAAAGCTGAGACCCCTGACCTGCTGGTGGTTTGTGAAGGTCTTCATGGCGTGCAATAGCTGGGTGACAGCGGAGCTGATCAGGCTGACAGGCATGGCCTCTGCCAGGTCCTGAGTGGTCAGGTTGAACACACACGCCGTGGCCACCAGATGGACGTGCAGGGAGCTGGGGTGGCTCTGCATCGCACTCACCACCAGCTACAGGAAACAACACATCCATGACACTATTAGGCATGCCTTAATTTGACGGTCAGATTGGAAACAGTATATATCATTTCCAAGTTGTAGGTTTGTGTGTAACCTTCTCGCAGCTCAAAACTAGACACCAAACCAGCTGTACCGCTGGATTGTACTATTTATCTCTAAGGACGTAAATGCCTCACCACTTCCTGTCTCAAATCACTAGTAAGTACAGTAATTAGCACATAAGATCACCGGACATTTGAACTGCAGCTGTGTCATATGTTGAAAATAAGCAGAAACCAGTTACAGATGCATATTAAATGAAAGTGCCTCATTCTTTTAAAGGCCAGCATGTCATCCTGCAGAGGAAGAAGTGGAAATACTGTAATTTATGTATGTGAGCAACATTTTATAGACAGATTATGTGCACCCATGAAAGGCCTGCTCAGTTTTAGAAATTTCAAAGGTTTTCTAAATCAATGCCAGTAAGCATCCCCTCTGATAGGTTTTGGAAAAGACACCAAATGGATGTCTTCAGGATTATCATGTTGATTATTAACCCCATACACTCAGAGTAAATAAGCCAAGAAAGGTACGTTAGCTGTTTGACATATCCAGGCTGTACTAAACACAGCCATAAAGTATTTACTGCTGTAGTTTAAGATTTTGGGAGAAACAAATTCCCCCATAAATGATGTATCTCACTGTACCAAATACATTTAAGTTAGTTTTCTGATATAGGCTTCAGACTGTGTTGAAGATTTGCCACTTATATTTCAGTACCTCACTTGTTTTATGGTCAGTATCAGAAGTGGAACTTACTCACTTTTGCACAGTAAGTATTAATACGTAACACTAAATTTATTGTTTATTTATTGTTGTCCTGTGTAACAAAAAAGCAAAAACCTTCAATATTTAGGCATTTTTGCTTGAAAGCTCACCTGTTATCATGTGTTTTTGCTAAAGGAAACTAATGAGTCCCTTGTTGTGATTCATAAATGCTGTACTGCAACAAAAATGCAGTCAGTTAGAGAAAGAGGCCACAACACCTTCAGCATGTCTGGCTGTGGTTTGTCAGCGTCAGTGGTTAGACTGTAGAGATGGACGAGGGCCTCTCGTACGAAACACTCCCGCTCTCTGTACCGCCTGAGTGCCTCACACACCTGGTTCTCATTAGACTCTCCAGTTACCTGAACACACACACATACAGTAAAATAGAGAAACAGGAAATACAGTGGGCATATTCAGTGAGCATACGAATGCAGCCTCCGGTCAGAGATAAATGAGAAACTTGTGCCAGAATCAATCTCATATTTCACTCCAGAGAATTCTCTGATTTCTCCGATATCTCTAAAACCACAAGCTTGATGCCAGGAATAGTTGCTTACTTTCAGGTTCTTCTGTGAAGAAAGGACTTGGCAGGAGCTAAGACCAGTGGCGAGCAGGCCCAGAAAGATGAGTCCACTCCTGGACTCCACAAACACTCTGATTGCAGCTTCACTGATTCTCTTCCTCCCTGATAAGTCCAGAGAAACGAGTGAAGGCAGGATATGAGGATTCCCCTCGAGAAGCTGCCGCAGAGTCTCATCTCCATCACTTCCGTCACTGTCGTCAACGGCAAAGTGGTCATCTGAGAAGTCCAAATGCCTTAGAGCGTCAAGCTGGCTAAAGACAAAAAACATCCTGGCAGGAGGCATGTCCAGCTGCCGCAGCCGGTGGGCAATTAAGGATCTCAGGCTGTTTTTGCAATCGAGGAGGGCCGTGAGCTTGGAGACGGTAGTGCAGGAGATGTCCAGAGTCTCCAGGTTAGGGAGAGAACAGACATCTTCAAGGATAGTATCTGTCAGCTCTGTGTTGGCAAGATGGAGCGTCCTGAGGCCCTGGAGGGACCTGAAGCCAACACAGGCATCTTCCAGGGACCCCCAGTCCAGTCGCAAGCCATTGAGGGACAGCCTCTGCAGGCTGGCCCGACACTCTGGGCTGGAGGCCAAACCTGAGATGACATCAGCACCCGTCAGATTCAGGACCCAGGAGGCGTCTAACTCCAGGAGCCGGTGAGGGCAGATAGCCAGGTGGAAAGCCTCTGCCGACACCGGACAGCAGCGGATAGAGGCTCTGCGCAGGCGGAGTTTTCTGTAGTTTCGGAAAATCCCTACAGTTGTGTCACTTAATATCCCTTGAAGAAGAGAAACGCACAGAAAGACGTTATTGAATAAAGAAACGTCACTTTGTACTATTACAAACTGTAATCACTCAGTCTACTGTGAACTCATAAATCATCTGCTTATAAGGTTACTTTGGAAAAAAAAATAGTTCTTGACAGTTTAATTAACTTTTGTTTGCAAAAGAAGAACAATTAACCACAGGTCATAGAGGAATTATTTTCAGGCTACAGTAAGATTTCCCCCCACACATTACTTTAATGACCTTAGGTGAGTTTTTTCTTTCCCTGAACTTGCCAAATAACACCTCTTGCTCGGCAGCTGCAGTTTCCCTTGGGTGTTTATAATTTTCCAATATACCTTTAGTTGCCATCTTACGAAGCAGTTGGTCAGCCATCTCCTGTGGGAAGACCGGGGACCAGATGAGCCTCATGGAGCCGTCTGTTCGAAGGCTGCACAAAACATCTAAACTGCTGCACACCTGAGCCAAGCAGAGGTCGCACAGTGCCTCGGGACCCTCGGCATCCTGCAGCACACATCACCAGGTAATCAGAGTCATGTAATACTGCATAACAGCACATTATAGAGTAGGAAGAAAAACATGTCAAGTCACTATTACCAGAGAAACGTTTTTGTTTATTTATTCATTTGAGTAAAAAAAAAAATGCAAATATTACTTTCTATGCTCTTTTTTAAACATGTCTGTTACATAGACCCAGACAGAGCTCTTTCAGGCTTTTTGCTCAGGGCTCAACAGATCCTCAGTGACACAGGATCTCTAACAGCGCAGGAGTCTAATTTTATCCATAGCACCCACTAAAGCCCGTTTAAATCACCTAATCCACGCGGTGTCTGTAGGGCAAAGTGGACAAAAGCAAATGGTCCTACATAACAAGGCGCTTGTCACCGAGACAAAGAGCACGAAAATAAAAGCATTGGCAACGTTTGCTGGAAAGGTACGAGGGGCGTGTGTGCTCAAACTCACCATGCTGGCAAACAGGTCGACAGAAAAATAATGATAATTTCAAAAAACGACAACGAAAAAAAAACGGGGAAAAAAACTGCGTCGTTCAATAACTTTTCAAACAAAGAGACTTCATGTTTGTTATATTTATACATGAACTGCCCGGCGTAAGAAAACTTAAAATAATACTTAAAATAATACAACTGTTCCTCTGTTTTGATAAGTGTTGCTGCGGAGCTCGCGAGCTGCAAACTGTCACTCGGACACCTGCTATTGGCCGGGTTGCGTGACGTCACCAACGGCTGTTTGGAGTCTGGCTATCAACTGTTCCAACTGTAAAATGAACAGTCGAGGAGTTGCATGTTTATTCATATTCTGTCCATTTTCAGAGGAGTGGCGGGGGTCTTTCCCCCCACTTTTTTGTTGTTGTTTGCCGAGTCATTACAAGAATGATAATTAATGTATCAAAAAGCTTCTTAACTCAGTGCTGTCTACTGTACCCACACATAACTAACACATGAGTTATCTAATGTTATATAGGCTATTTTTGTTAACAGATCATTTTGTGGTGGTTCTCTGCTCAGTAAAAAAAAGAAAAAAAGAAACAGTTTCATGCTATTCTAAGCCGCTTTCAAATATTTACAGTCTCAGTTTGTGGTTTGTTTGGGATAAACTTGTGTCTTTCTTTCAGAGTAAAAAGTTAAAACCATGATTGTTTGTCCTCATCAGGACTTGTTTGGGATCCAGATTTAAACAAACAATGCTGCTAAGGACTTTGATGGCTTCTTGCCAGGGAGGAATAAAAGAAAACTTCTAAATGGTTAGAGGTTTCACCACCTGTAAACCCCGGAAGACAGGATGTGGCTTTTAATTAACTTAGACAAGGAGAGCTTGGATATTCATTCCACATGGGGATATTTCAGCTGTTACAGCAGCTAAAAGGGAAACAATTCCACTGGTGAAGAGAAAAACTGAAATTTAAAGGAAAAATGACTGCATTGTTAAAAATCACATAATATTTTCAAAAGATGAGGAAAGAAAATTCTGAAAGAGCTGTAACTAAACAAAAAGGATTTTTATTATTTTGCCCATACTGACTTTGTCAGCTTGTGACATAATGCTTGTTCACTTTATTAATTTCTGTTTAAGAATGTGAAAGTTAAGCAATTACTTTTTCTATTTTAAATGTATGTTAATATCAAAAAGAATTTCTAAATGTTCTTAACAAATGAACGTTAACCTTTTTTTCTTAGATGGGTTGATTAGGCTTATTTTCATGAGCCTGGTTGCTTGCTTTGGCTGTGAGGCCTGGCAACACTGACCTTTAACCTTTCAAAAGACACACAGTAGTCTGTTCTTGTTTCTTGTTGCCACAACTAAAATGCCAAAGATATTACTATTTGACAGTCATAAAAATACATTTTTGTACCAACCCAAAGATTTCATTGAGGCTTTCTCAGAAGGGGACTGATCGAAAACCCTTTTGCAGTCTGTTGGTTTCCGTACATAGGCTATTTGTTATTAATTGGCTAGTATGTATTTTCTTTTTACAGTCTATGGCATGTATGTATGTATGAATGTATGACAATCAGATTGCTTAATCTGATTGTCAGTGAAGTACCTTGAGATGAGTTTGATATGAATTGGTGCTATACAAATAAAGTTTAATTGTAATGAATTGAAAATTGAATTCATTGCTGAAAAAGTGACATCTATCTGTCTGTCTGTCTGTGATCTGTAAAGGTGAAATTAGGTAGTAAAATGGTTTAGCCACAAGGAGGGGCTCATAGAAAGAGATAAAATTTGATTCTGCAGCAGTTTGAGAGCTATATTTCATCATTTTGAAAAAAAAAGTAAAATTCTGAAGAACTAATCCATACATCATTTGTTTGGACCAGAAACAACAGATTTATATACTTAAGAATAAAGACTTAGCGTGCGAGCAAGATCAAAAGTCGCCTTTTTACTGATATAAACTTGAGCTTAATGAGGGGGAAAATGACATTGGTTTGGCTAAAATGACACAAGGGCACACTTAAATGTGTTTTTATTTTAAAGAAATATTTTACTATTTATAAAAACAATTGGGGATTTTTGACACTGGACCGCTTGAGGTAAAGAAATATTTTTTTATGAACACTTTGATGTAATTTTTTTCTCCCTTTTCCCCCTTAGATATTATCGATACACACTTACATATTTGACTGTCCACCACAGACACATCTACTCTCTCACATGTATGCAACACACGCAAAATAACCAAACAACAAAATCCATTTTTCATCATGAACGTCCTGTTTTCAGCTAAACTATCCTCCCACATGCAGAAGTATGTCTCCCCACAAAGAGAATCTCCCCTAAGCTTCAAAGCCTGTGCTTCCTCCTCAGTCCAAAACATTTAGCTGAGGGGCGTCCTTTTTGTTAGCAAAGCCCCGTGCATATTGTCCTCAGAACCAAATAAACACAGCTGCCAACAGCTTTTGCATTGCTGTGAGACACACACATCTGTCATGTGGAGTAAACACAACAGAGGCGATCTCGTGCAAAACAGGCCTCCTATTAATATGCAAAAGCTGCAGGGTCAGTCAGGCAATAGAAAATAGATTCATAAAGAAGAGGGTGTGATAAGTTTGGAATGTTGTAAGCATGAGTATTGCATGAGTCGGAGACAAACCAGTCTTGTAAACAAGCATTAAATGAAGAAGACAAAGGCAGATTTGGGGCGTTAATGTCTTCCTCACTTAGTGTCTCCCAACTGGATTCTTATTTGTGGTGAGCACTTCCATCTTCTCCTCCTAAACTTTACATGACATCAGAGGAAGAAGGCAGGGCCACTTTTTGCCTCTGCTAGAGCTAAAGGGAAAATCACACCATCGGGCTCCCTCCTTCTACATGGACCACCCTCCGCAGCTCTCTGCAAGTGGTCTGCGTCTGTTTTGAGCGCAGCCCTTCGCTCTCAATGAGAGTAAAGTCAGAGGAAGACTGAGAGAGAGCGGATGAGAATGGAGGGCATGAACCTGCAAGGGAAACAACACTGAGACAACAATCGCACCGCTGGCTGGACTCACAGACACAGGTGGGATTTCTGCTTATAGTTTAATCGCTGATCAGCTTTTTTTTTCTGTCAGACTTACTCGACAGCAGAGGCTTATTTATTTTCAAGCCTCTGCCACATCATGATGTACTTTTGATCCATTCAAAAGTCAATTACCTAGAAAAGGATGCAAATAATTCCTCCAACATTATTTGATATGACAGAATATTTATGTTTTTCCACTTTTTAGTAAGTTTAAACCAGATTTTTCCAAACGAAGGGGCCTGTGTAAATCTAGAGGTATTTATAAAGAACTGTAGATTTAGTTTTCTTATGCGCAGCTTGTCTTATGTTAACATCTTGATTACATTCACCCTATATAAAGTTTAGCAATCTGGCCTTATCAACAGCACAGGTTGTGGGCGTAATGGTTAAACTCTTTAGATAGACAGAGTAAGCTGGCTGGCAGTGTAGGCTGAGAAAACCAGCCACCGCAAAAGTTTGACCCGTCTGGTCGCAAGGGTTGAATGAATATAGAGGTGTCTGCTGACTCTGAGCAAATAGAGATTCTCTTTTTTTATAAGTTCTTAGGAAAATGACCACAGCATCGCTGAGCAGATGAAGACCAGTATGGTGAGAATGACAGAGAGAAATCTGGTGGTAATAACTACGAATAATGAGATTTACAGGCCCAGCTGAGGAGCCTCTATGTAAACACTGTCACTCCTGTCAAGGCCTGTGAGATTCATATTGTGAAGCTGGAGTCGTGCAGTCTTGCCAGTTGCTGAGACCGAGCTATTGAAAGAGGGGGTTGACCTGTGATTACAGAAAAGTGGGGGAAAGAGCTTTATGGCTAATAATATCTGACTGACTGTGCTGAGGTGTTACTGAGCTCCGGCACATGGCCCCTTTTCCTCTAAGTGCCTTTTCCTGTGCCCTCAAACAGCTTAAGATTCGCAATCAAATCAAACTACAGCTCGCTTCTTAGAGGAAAACTATTCTGGGCAAAGTTGTGCCGTTGAAAAAACAGTGCTTGAAAACTTTTGTTGGCTCAGATGCTTTCTATCAATCACTGAACTTCATGAAAACAAAAAAATTTCCCTTGAGGCAAGCATGTTTTTCTTTTCTTTTTTTTCTGTGACAAATGATACAAGGGTCCTATTCTGCTACTGCAGCAGTCTGAGTTAAGGTAATCCTCTGGGATATGTTCCATTAACTGTGGACAGGACTCTTTGGTGCAACTAAACGTCAAGATGAGACCACAGAGATGATTTAAAGCCCCAGCTGTTCAATTAATTCAATTTAGTTTAACTCTGCTTGGCTTCCTGGTAAAATGCTTTGTGGATTTGTCGGAAAGTGCATCAGTGTGAAGTGGGTCACACCATGTGCCTGACAGAAGTGTTAGATGAAGGTTGCTAAACCTCCTTTGTCAGATCCAACACTGCCTTCTGGTTGGATTTGGCCCGGATGCCAACGTCAGCCCGAGGCTGGCTAACCACTCTAGCTCCAGGGCCAAGCCATGCTATTGAGTATAGAAGGAGCGATTTTTCTTTTAGCCTGCACCCCACTCTGCTTCATTCTTTGTACTGTCAAAACCAATCAGATCATAACACAGGCTTTCTTTCCAAAAATAGGCTCCAGAAAACATTACTCATAACCCAGGGATTCCTGCTTCACTTGCTGGTCGTTAAGCGCACCACTTTCTTTCATTCATCATCAAATCTAAATAACTGAACCATTTTTCTTCTGTTTTTCAATAACATCTCTGTATTTGGGGAGGAAAAGAAGATTTAAACGATTCAGCACATTGCAATCTGCAAACTGAGGCAATGGAAAGCTCATTCATTCTGACAGAATTATATCAATATAAATATTTAATGATTTCTGATAAGCTGTGGTTATTTTGTAACAGTCATCTTTGAGGATCTTGACCTGTTTTTGTTTTAAGCACTGCAAAAACTCCAAATCTTACCAGGTGCATTTTTCTAATTTACAGTCAAAATATCTTATAATGCTTAATATGAGATACAATCACCTAAAGAGTAACGTTTCAGAGAGATACAGGAACTTGTTTAAAGACAATAAGGAGGAAATATCAATCAATCAATCTTTTTTTTTAGCACAAAATACTGCAAAGGTATGCAAAAATACTACTTTTGAGTGCTACAAACTTATAATGAGACACAAAAAATCACAATAGTAGTAAAATATAGCTAGAATAAGTTTTTCCAGCTTATTTGAAGATCTTATAAGACTTGAATATATATTGTCTTATTCCAAGAAATCCTAGCAAGAGAATTTTTACTGTTCCGTTGGAAGATTATTTGTTATTTCAAGCAAAAATACATTTTCAATTTTTTTAAAACTTCTTTTTGGAGTGGGCGTTTTCCAGTGTGTTCATGTTGTTAAAGTGATGCAGCTGTTTAGACCAAGACAATATTCAAGGATATCCTTGCCAAAACATGCCTCTGTGTCACTTGTACACTCATTGGCTGCTGTATTAGGTTCACCTGTTCAGTTGCTTGTTAACCCATATAACCAATCAGCTCAATACATTTAGTCAACATGGTGAGGATGACTTCTTAAGTTCCAACTGAGGATAAGAATGAGAAAGAAAGAGGATTTAGGTTGCTTTGAAAGTAGAATGGCTGTTGGTCTGAGTGTTTGTAAAACTGTTTATCACACACCCATCTCTGGGGTTTCCAGGAAAAAAAGAACATATCCAGTGAGCAGCAGTGTTCTGGACCAAAATGTCTTGTTGGTGTCAGCGGTCAGAGGATAATGGGCAGACTGGTTGTAGATGATGGAAAAGCAACAGGAACTCAAATAATCACTGGTTACAACCAAGGCATGCAGAATACCATCTCTGAATCGAACCTTGACACAGATGGGGTACAGCAGCAGAGGAGCATACCAGGTGTCCCTCCTGTCAGCTAAGAACAGGAAGCAATTCCCACAAATTCACCAGAACTGGACAACAGAAGATGGAGAAACATGATCTGGTCTCATGAGTCTTCATTGCAGATCATAGGGTCAGAATCTGGTGAAAACATCATGAAAGCATGGATCCATCCTGCCTTGGATCAATGGTACAAACTACTGGTGTAATGGTTTATTTTCTTATCCCACTGTGGGCCCCTTAGTCCCCGCATGTCCTGGTTTAACCAGCACAGCCTACCTGAGTATTGCTGCTGACCATGTCCATCCCTTTCTGAGCACAGTGTAGCATCGTCTGATGCTTCTTCCCGCAGGATGATGCTCCATGTCACAAAGCTCACATCATCTCCAACATGACAATGAGTCCACTGGACTCCAATGGCCTCCACAGCCACCACATCTCAGTCCAATATTCCACCTTTGGGTCGGGATGTGGTGGAACGGGAGATTCTCATCATGGATGCAGCAACTGTGTGATGCTGTCATGTCGATATGGAGGAAAACCTCTGAGGAATGTTTCCATCAACTTGTTGGATCTATGACACCAAGAATTAAACAATTCTGAAGGAAAAAGGGTCCAACCCAATACTAACATGGTGTACCTACTAAAGTGGTCAGTAAGTAGATGCTGGCAGATATGAATTATAATTCTGTTCAGACCATGCAACCTCTTATGAAAGGTCCATGAAGGTGACAGTCACAGGTTAACTTATAAATGTGATCCATTTGAGCCTCTGACCAAGTAGTTTTAATTTCTAACCCTTGCCTATAATATTGCAGCCTAAACCCAACCAGGAATTGGACATGTTTTGTCTTAAAATCTTGTGTTAACATGTAAGCACAGCAGCCTGTACAATGGAGGTTGTTGTTAAGTTTCAGTTTTTTCAGTTTCAGTTTGCAATCTTCATAAAATATACACCAGGTCACAGTATCCATCACAACAGCCAGATATTGCAAATTGGGATCCCACGAAAGCCGAAGCTTATGATTTGGGGCACACATAGTTTGTTGTTAAGAAGTTAGTGTTGGAAAAACACAGTATTTTAGCTCAAACCATGATTGTATTCTAATTCAGTCAATGTGTCTGTCTAAGCCCAAGAAGTAGGAAAAGTGACTCACGTCTCACAAAACATATGGCTGAAAATGCAGCACTTTATCAACCAAACTACCCGTCCTTCCTCCAAATGCAGATTTGTGACTTTTTCAATCCTAAACTTGACATCAACGTCCAAAGTGGAAACACTGATATGAGGCGGCTTTGGTCCGAGCCACATGAACAAAATACAGATATGGCTGGCTGTGCCACGTTATGTTGTTTAACTTTATCTACAGGATAAATACATTTTCTTACTTTTTTGGGATATCTTTTTGTTATCTATATTTTCCCAATACAATTGAAATACAATTTTTTACTCCACTCGAATCAATCAAAAACTTTAACTGGATATCTATTAAATCATATTTTCTGTGCCATCTCACACCACATCAACTCAATGATATGTGGAATATCTTATTTTTGAGTGAAATCTTTCGTCGGACTGGAAAGTGTGAGCCATGAGGTCTACAGAAATATTAAAAACAGATCTCAACACTTGCACAGACTGAGACATCTGATACAGATGTGGTGAGGGACATAATGAAAAAGAACCCATCGAGGAATGTATTGAAAATATGAGTTAAGATAACACATTTGTGGCAGTCTTATCCCACCACAGCCGTAGCAGAGGGCAGGACTGTCTGCAGGACTTGACGTGTGACACAAGCTGTACATGTGTCAAGGTCTGCTTCTTTTCACTTTACCTTATAGTGCTGGCTTACTTCATAATTAAGCAGGATTCTTGTGTATAGCTTTTGGGAGCAGCTCTTTCCTTTATCGTACTAACAGATGCTCTCACAGTGAGTAGCGCAGGCACAGTGATTTAAACGGACTAAATCAGATTAGAAGAGAAAAGAAAACAAGAATCTAGTTTTCTAGTAACACAGAGTTGGAGATAATAAAATACATCAAGCTAGATGACAAAAGTAACACTGTGATTTAGAATCAGTGAACCAGTATTGACTGTCCAAGTCTTTCAAAATCTTTCATGATGCATTCTTCTATTCCTGTTTTTTCATCATTTAGGCTTTAATGTCATCCAGCTGTTTAATTGGGTTTATAGATATGAAGACAATGAAGGGCATGGGAAGCATTTCTATAATTTTTGTAATGATCAACTCATTGAGTGACCTCTAATGCTGTGCAGATGGAGGCTATTATCATGGGCTAGAGGCCAGTTCCATCAGATAAATGTTTCATCTCTGAATAAATCTCAGCATTCAAAACAATTTTGCTTTAACTTGTAGTGACTCAAAGTAGAAAAGTGCATCCAAACCATGTTCCCCCTAAATGTATAAGCGACCCACCGGGAGCCAAAAGGTCACATTAAGTCTTTAATTCTTCCAGCTGTAATTCTTCATGTAATACTTGGAACCATTTCCACTGCATGTACTTAATAAATGTAAATGCAATAGAAATATGAAAAAAACTTCTAAAAACCATCTAAATAAGTTGAGTGGCTAAAACTGACTAAATGAGCTTAAATATGAGTGGAAGTGCTGCTGTTAATACAATTAGCCCCGTGAGCCTCTAGATCTTTGTGGGTACAGTTAGCTTTAGATGAGTGCTGTGCAAAATCCTAACATGAACCTGCTGATAGATTACAATGACATCCAGATATAGCAAGTTTATGATTTTGATTTAATTATTAACATAATGCCTCCTTGCCCAATAGCTTCTGGGCCTTGTGTGAGTGGTATGGACAATGCAAAGATGGATGTTAGCACAAAGAGGCACATAAGGCTAGTTGCAGGGCCTTTTCCATTTTGACATGAAATATTAGTTAAATCAAAGCAAGATTATTTGTTGCTGTAGCACATTTCCTGTTCAAAGTGTTTTATATAACATATTAAAAGCATTAGCCCACCTACAAAGCAAACAAACAAAGAAATACAAACCTACAAAGAAATAGTTTTTTCCTACAATGTTTTTTGCATGCAAGGGTTCGGATAATACAAGTTGTACATGTATGACTTAAAATAATGCTTGCAGTCATTACTCTCTTTCAACAAAAAGTTAGCATATGTCAGCATGGCATTGCTAGCACCTGTACATCTTGCAATTTTCACCTAAAACTGGGTTTTTTGGATAAAAGACTTGTTGTGAATCAAAATATTTTACTGGGTTACTTTTACTGGACCCTTGCTGATGTAACAGGAGTGTTGTGTTTTTGTTTCAGTATCTTCTGCTAATGGAGCACAGCATGGCTTCAAAGATAAACTGCACTGGCAACTGGTCAGATGTTAGCGTTTAGTGAATCTGCAGTTATGATCGTAGCCTAGAATGATATACATCATTAAAATCTAAAGAATCTTACCTTTCCAATGGTGTATAATGTGCATAACATGTACCTGGGTGGTTGATTATGTAAAATACGTATTTATTTGTCATGATCCACTTGGACCCCATGGTACCAACAAGCTAGCTCATATCCAATAATGAGTAACCTACTGTGGTTGTATAATACCTATCACTTTTTATTAGCTCTTTTAAGAAGTGGTGTGATGAAGGGCTAACATACTGAGTAGATTGCAATTAAAATTTTTAGACAGAAACAGATTGTCATAGAAATTTCTGAGACATTCACCAGTCTGACTTGATTGAAGGCACAACTGCACTCCCTAGCTCTGCATTGCATGGTGAAGTAACACTATTATAAAAAAACTACAAGATCAAATTGGCTTCGGAAAGAAGGGGGAAGGGAGTGCAAAGAATTGGTGTTTTAAATGACAATGTAGACTAATACCTCTAATGTCTTTTCCTTTTTGTAGATCTCTAGCTTTTTTGGCGATTGTAAGAGGAGGAATCATGGGACCTGATATGTGGAGTCTTTTTATTTTGTTTGGTCTATCTCTGTGGAGCAACGGTCAAGCCTTACCCAAGAACCCCATCCTCTCCCGGTTACGAAGGGCTCCAGAGGCCAATGAAGAAAACAAAAAGTGCTCTTACACCTTCCTGGTCCCCGAACAAAAGATCACAGGCCCCATCTGTGCCGCTCGTGGCTATGCAGTGGACAAGGACCGGGTGACTCGCCTGGATGTGGCCGCGGTGCGTGACCTTCTATCAAAGCAACGGCGGGAGATGGAAACATTGAAGCTGGTGGTGGACGTGGACGGCAACTTAGTGAATGAGATGAAGTTGTTGCGGAAAGAAAGCAGAAACATGAACTCTAGAGTGACCCAGCTTTACATGCAGCTCCTGCATGAGATCATAAGAAAGAGGGATAACTCTCTAGAGCTGGCTCAGCTGGAGACACGCATCCTGAACGCCACCAGTGAGTCGCTGCGCCTGGCCTCCCGGTATAAGGACCTGGAGGCCAAATATGCGGCCCTGTCGGCAGTAGTAAACAACCAGTCGGTGCTGATTGGGGCTCTGGAGGAGCGCTGTATGCAGCTCTACAGTCGAAGCCATGAGCAACCACCCCTGGGACCTCCACTTGTCCAGGTGGTACCTGAAAATATTCCAGTGAGTGTGCCGCGTTTCACCAATGAGATCCAGACAGAAAATACTCGTGGGTTTGCCCGGGAAAGAGGCTCACGTTCTGGGCCTCCGCCTACAAGCAGCACCCCTGAAGTCCAGAAATCTCCAGAGAGAAACTTCAGTGCAGAGGGTGAGTTTGATCCAGATCATTCATCCATGTTTGTAAATTTCCATTCAATTATTTCTGAACTCAGTCATGAAAATCCAGAACAGTCATGGTAAAATGTGGAGTAGTCATGGATTTGCATGCCAACAACAACAGCATGATACTCTGTGACTCTGAAAACAGCTGCAAATGCGCCATTGGTTTCATTTCAAAGGTTAAAGATTTGCTGAAGGGCCAGGCTTAGCAGAAAGAACACAAACCAGGATGGAAATAAAAATGTTGTAACGTCTGAACTGGGACAGGGGACTTAAAGCAAAGCACAAGGACCTGACCAGCTTGATTTTTCTCATCAACACTATTTCCTGACACACTTAGATTACCGTTTCCCAGGAAAAGTAAAATGTGAAGGATTTCAGTGCAGCTATGCATGAAAATGATCCCTTGCAAGGTTTTTCCGTTGCGTGAGATGCAGACAAAACCCAGGATGGAATGGTTGGTGTCTTACAAGTTAGAGCTACTTCTGATACTTAAGAGACCAGTCTATGTTTTATTATTTATTTTTACCTTATCATTGATGTCATTATATAATTAGCAGGGGAAAATTTACAGTACTCACCCTTTACACAAAGTCCCTGCTACATTGGGCTAAGCAATTTTGTTTTGAAAGTGTCAAATATCCTTGAAAAATTGCAAGTATTAAAGCTACATCTACTTTGGTTATTTGACCAAAAAAACACTTAAAAGGCCTGTTTTTCAAAGGAAATGGTAAACAAGTGTAAGTCTGCAGATCTACAGCAGATACTTTAAGTAGTAAAAGGGCTGCATTCATATATCACTTTCCTACTCTTGATGACCACTTAACAATCTTTATAGTAGCCTACAAGCCACAATCGCACCATTTATCCATTTATATGTAGTTGTTTTTTTCATTCTCACACAGGCCTACATACGTTTCACCATAATCCACAATCTGTCTGTTTTCAGGCTGTGAAAATGTGTATTTTCTCAAAGTACAAATGTTTAAAAAATGTAATACAGTGATTCGGCCCAGTCTCATGGCGAAAAGGGAAACTACTACAGAAATTTTCCTTTGATGTTTAGATAATTTTAACTGGTTTTTCTTTGTTTATGTTCGTCTTATCTTACTGTGTGGGCACCAAAATAATTAGCCTACATAAAAACACCCTCATCATGTAAAATAGTCATGTATTGATTGGTAAAGAAATCTGCTGACCGGTTGTGCCCTCTCCCTTAAACTTTATAAATAAATAAAGGGGATTTAATTGAATGTTTATCATGGCGGCATGAAAACAAGAAAAAACAAAAACAATTGAATGTATTATCTGGATAAAGTTTTACTCTTTGTGACTATTTTTGTGAATCTAAGTCACTGCTAGCTTCATGAAGCTAGCTGGAGAGGGAGGTTAAAGCTAATGTGAGGCAGTTTTGGGGCTATACGGTTTGATTTACTTGTATTTATGATGATTGTAAAGGAATACATGAATGTAATGAGTCAGAAGTGCATTACAGGAAAAACAGTTATAATGCATTAATGCAAAACCAATTAGCGGAGCTTTCAGATCGAACCAAGTTAAGCTTCAAACATTCTATACATTTTTTCTCTGCTACACTGTGTACCTCCTGTATGTACGCTGTTATAAAAGTATTTATTTAATATTTTCATGAACTCAGTTGTTAGTCCTGATCTCTAATTTCCAAATGGACTTCGGGTCCAGTGATAAAAATCTTTTTCGAAAGTGTCCTTGACTCTGTTGGAAAACTTCATGGGGTTAGAGAAAGGTTGAATAAATTTGGAAGAAATAAGGAAACATTTACACACTGCAACGACATGTGACCACACGTTCACTATAAAGTTGTGATGCTGGTCTGCAGCTCTGAACCTACAGATGTTCAATAAATATTCAACAAAAAGTGTTGTAGATGTAATTCATGCCGTAGTACAGGCTTTAGAACATGTTGTATTAGTGTATTCATACAAAAAAGAGATTTATTTCCTTTCTTTCATAAAGGACAAGACGAGGGAAGGTAAGTTTATTTATGGAGCCCATTTCATGTGTGCGACAATTGAAGGTGCTTTACAATGCAGACAAAATAGTTAAAACTGAAGGGAAGAAAAGAATGAATTAATAAATAATCTAAAATCAAGATTGAGAAAGGAGAACAGGTTAAAAACATGTTCAAGCTTAAAAGAAATGGTCCAGATTTGTACCTTCAGATAAGAACTATGTAAATGCAGCAGAGAACAGGAGGTCTTTAACTTTGATTTAAATAAACTGAGTGTTTCAGCTGATCTGAGACGTTCTGGGAGTTGTTCCAGACATGTGGAGCATGAAAGCTGAATGCAGCTTCTCCATGTCTGATTCTATCTCTGGGAACTGATAGGAGAGCAGATCCATTATTATTTGAGACTGGGTTCAAGAACAGGCCGATGCTTCCTAATATCCTAAAGGAGATAATAAAGGAAGCATTGCAGCTCTTTTCCTTTGAATTTGGAGGACTAGAACTGCTCGAATCAAGGAAACTGGTCAGATACTTCTGGTATAAGCAAAAAAATTAAAAAGTAAAAAAACACATTAACTAGGCCTTCTATATTTAACTGGATGTCCATCTTTTTTCTGTGCTTTCCTTCAGGGACATTCAGAGACTGTCTGGAGGCGCAGGAGGCCGGCCACAGCACCACTGGGATGTACTTGATCAAACCAGATGAAGCAGAGAGGCCTCTGCAGGTCTGGTGTGAACAGGACATAGACAACGGGGGCTGGAGCGTCATCCAGCGCAGAAAAGACGGATCAGTTAACTTCTTTAGGAACTGGGATAACTACAAGGTGGTGACAATAGCACTTCCTCTGCCCTGCCTGTCTCCTTTTTCCATCTTTCTTTCTTGGGGGTGAAGCTGTCAAATTCTTGGCTTATCCAGAGACAACACTGGTACTGTTATTTGACTCATCAAGAGGAACCATCTGGGGTCTTTGAGATAATTTCCTGAGCCAAAAAACTTGTGTTTTCACTTACTGTAAAATATAACGCCCCGTCAGCAGTCATATTCATCCAAGGTCATTTTGTTTGAGATTCACATTCTGAAACATTTCATACCCCACGACGAAGGTATGTTCCACAGCTCAATCTGCAAGTGTTTCTTTCCAAAACCACTTTCACCGTGGTTCCTTCCGAGATGGATGGTTGGCCGCCCGCTATACCACACCATATAGAGCTCTCTCTCTCTCTCTCTCTCTCCCATCAAAGCTCAGTGAGACTGAGATGGAGAATATCGCTGCTGGCATCTGCTGCAAATCCTATGTTCCATTCAGTTCAGCCAACCTAGTGCACGTGTAACTGGAAGCTAAATTGCTCTCTTCAACAGTGATTTGCCTCAGTGCTCTCTCACACACATAGACGCAACCACAGTGAAGCCCCCAAACTAAAACCCTGCATCATTCATCATCTGTTGGCTCACTCAACTAATCCACAATCACAGACCTCAACCTCTCTTCTACGTAAAGTGTTCTGGACTCTTGTGCCCAGACACGCAATAGATGGATTATTCAGCACACGTACACGGGCCCGTTTTAGCATTAGCCACGACTTAAAAAAAAAAACATGGGGAGATGCTTGTTTTTCCACAAATACCTCTAAAACATGGCTTTCTTATGTATTTCATCGGCAGAGTGGGCCTCTTTTATCACAGTGCTTTCTTTTGGCTTTTGAAGTTCTCCTAAATTACAGAACCATGACCAAAACATCACGGTAAAGAAATTTCTACTTTGTTCTACCAACAATCCCACTGCCTCTTCCACAAGAGGTTTTAGGTTCCTAAATAATGCCTGTGTTAAACTCCTCCGCTTATTATTTTCTGTGATCTTCCCTTTAATTTTCCTTTGATCCAGAGCGGCTTTGGCAACATAGACGGGGAATACTGGCTCGGCCTGGAGGGCATCTACAAGTTAGGGAGGCAGGGTGACTATAAGCTGCTTGTGGAGCTGGAGGACTGGATGGACAAGAAGGTTTACGCTCAGTATAGCAGCTTCCACCTGGAGCCAGAAAGCGAGGGCTACCGCTTGAGGTTGGGCACCTACCAGGGCAACGCCGGGGATTCCCTCAGCAGCCACAACGGCAAACAGTTCACCACTCTGGATCGAGACAAGGATGCCTTCACAGGTAAATAAAGCTACATTTACAGACATACAGGAGGAGAAATGCCACATTCCAAAGCCCTTCCAAAGAGACAGAGTCTTCAAAAGTAAAGGTTGAGAGGAAATTACTTCCGAGATGCAATTACAAATAGTTGAATGATTATATTTTTTAGAGCACATGAATAAGAAAGCATTTCTCATTCAATGGGCTCTTTGCCAAACTCCACTACTTCCACTGTTTCCTTTCTCTAATGAATGGACGAACTGATTAATCCAGGTGTGTCTGGCCATTATAATGGTTGCTGAAGTCAGACACACCTGGATTGATTAATTTGTTCAGGTAAAACATGTAACAAAGTAGCTTTATGAAGTTCAGGAAGTAGTGGCCTTATGAAAAGAGCCCATTCAAAGGTTTCGCGTCAGGACAATAAAATAAACCCGTCTGTCCAGGTCTAAGAACATGTTACATAAAGTGTTAGATTGTGACATGTTTTCCTTCCTTGACTCAATACACCTCTATATTTTCTGTAGGATCTACGAGAACGAGTAACTAGTGCAACCACTTTAATTGCAATGATTTTAGAATTAGAATAGTTTTTCACCTTGTTGTGGAGGAACTCTCCACCAGTCTTCTTTTCTTGGATGCATGCACATGTCTGAAGTTTCGACCGCAACATTTAATCAGGCTGAGGTCTGGACTTTTTTTCCAGTCATTCTGTTGTTGATTTGCTGCTATTTGGTATCATTGTCTTGTTGCATGAAGTGACGTCCTGCAGGTTTCGGAGGTTTTCCTGCTGCAACAGCTGACTCAAATCAGTGGGTAATTGGCTAATTTGAGGAGAACTTGAAACAAAGTCTGACGCACAAGTTCTCTTTTTACACAATCTCTTTCGGCTCTCTCTTTCTGTCTTTCCTCTACGTTCACCCTTTCTGTCATTTCCACCCCAACCGGTCGAGGCAGATGGCCGCCCTCCCTCCCTGAGGTCTTGCCCTCCTGTTAAAAGGGAGTTTTCCTCTCCACCGTCGCCTGAAGCAGCTCAGACATGGATTGATTGAAGACTCTATTCGATGCAGTCTGTTGGTTTCCTTACATAGGCTATTTGCCATGAATTGGCTTTTATATTTGAATGTATGACAAGCAGATTGGCTTAAACTGATAGTCTGTGAAGCACCTTGAGATGACGTTGTTATGAATTGGTGCTATACAAATAAAGTTAAATTGAATTGAATTGAATATGGTGAGCTGCAGCAGGGAAGCATCTAAAACCTCCAAGACACTGTTGCTCAAAGACCAGCACTGAGGAACTCTGAGAGTATGTTTGTATAAAGAGGAGTTCATCATTCCCATGCTGGCCACAAGGTGTCCAGGTCCTGTTTTCCTACTCTGACACGCCTGATTCAGATCAATAGACCTCCTCTAGTTCTTTGCAAGGTTGTTAATGAGCCATTCATTTCAGTCAGGTGTGTTTAGATATGGAAACATTTTAAGCATGCAGGGTAGTGGGTCCTAAGGGCCAGATTTAGGAAGCACTGCTCTAGAATGATGTCTGGGAAAACCATTGTGTTAACACACATATGGCCTCTTAGTAAACGTGTGCTTTTATAGAGGTGCTCACCCTGATGAAGATCAATTAATCAAGAACATTTGACCGGCAGCATCTGGCTATTAATCTCTTTCCTGTGGAAGCAGTAAAGGCAGACCTGGTTTTTACCACAAAGCTTCTGTATTTGGGTCTGTTAGATCAGTAAAAACAATGTAATGTGATTATCTGCTGTTTATGCTTCATTTCATGTGTTATGCTGCTCTTTTCTTATGTTTTCAATTGCCATTTAGTACAGCACTTTGGTCCTCTGTTGTTTTAAAAGTGCTAACACATAAAATTGTTTTTCAGTCCTTTTAGGACCGCTGAGTTTTTGTTACTACATCTTCATATGTAAAACTTTAAAATAAAGAAAATGATAGTTTTCACATGACTGTGTATTGTTATTAAATTCTTATTAAAGAATTCAGGAAATCCAGAGAAATCTCTGGGACTTTGGGTCACCATGTAGCACATGATAAGCAGACATAATATAAGCTGCACATAGTTGCAGGAAATATTTGAAAACCAGAGAGTCCCTTAGCACATTTTATTAAAACTCTACTTAAATGATAGCAGCAAACCAGTAGAGTTGTATTTCTAGATTTCTCCAACTTGTGGATGTCAGACCCTGAATGCAGTGTGATGAAGTGTCCACGCTGGTTAGCTTCATGTAGCTTTGACTCCCACTAGGCCTCAAGCGCTGCCTTCACTTCCTTTAGCAAACAAATAGTGATCACTCTCTGGCATGCAGGACCACTGACACCTTCTGCATTTATCACTGCTGATGTTAAAGCTCACAAGCATTTAGACAGCTCTTTTAGAAAACAAGGAAGTTACAAAAATATAACTTTAGAAGATACAGTCATGGAAAAAAATTAGATCACCTGGTTCTCTTCACTTTCTTGTTCATTTAATCAAGTATCACATGACTAAAACAGAGAGAAAAAACACTGAATGGGTAAAAGTTTTTTTTGGCAGAACAATGCCAACATGGCTATTGATGTAAAACCTTCCCAGAAGTAGTTTATTATCAAGAAAACGATGGAAAACGGCTAGATATCAACTCTTAAATTAAACTCCCATGAGCTATTTTTGCTGTTATCATTATGTTTGTCCAATAAAATAACTGCTTTTAGTTGTACCAGGCATTAAAATGAACTAGAAAATAAGAAAACAAGGTGGTCTGTAACTTTTTAACTTTTTGTATGGGAGAGTTATTGTTGTTGTTATCATTGTTTGTTATTATTATTATTATTATTATTATTATTATCCATTTTTACTTTTATTATGCAAGGTGCAGCTTGACTGAGTTTTGTATTTCGTCCAGATTGGTAAGACTTAATCTCTGTCTTCTAAAACTAATCCTCCTTCTGTCTTCCCACCAAAGGTAACTGTGCCCATTTCCAGAAAGGAGGCTGGTGGTACAACGCTTGTGGCCAAGCCAATCTGAACGGTGTCTGGTACACCGGTGGCGTCTACCGCAGCAAATTCCAAGACGGCATCTTCTGGGCCGACTACGGTGGAGGCTTCTACTCCATGAAGTCTGTCCGCATGATGATCAGACCCATAGACTGAGACGATGCTGTGTAAACCAGGCTGGTCAAGGGGCAGCTATGGAGGCCAGGGCTGACTGAAGACTCATGTTTAATTGTTACTTTATATGTCAGCAGTCAGTGGTTGATGTTAGATGGAAGAACTGCAGCGATGCAAGAGATGAGCCATCAGGTAGCAAGCAGCACTGCCTCTATAACAGACACAAACATTGTTTTATATCACAACAGATGCATATAAAAGGATTACAACACATGACTCTTTAAACCACCAAACATGTTTGAGTTTTATAATTAGTGCATTACTGAGTGAAAAGTAAGTGCCACATTCTAAATGAGCTTTACTGCCACCAGCAGCAGTATTTAAATGCAGCTTTGCCTACCCCACCATGATAAAGCTCTGGTGCAAGCATTCATCTTTGCTATTTTATTTGCTATTTGTGTTTGTAACATTAAATGACGTTTTGTTAATAAATACAGTCACGTGAAAAATAACCTAAAATTTTACATCAGGAAATAATTACAAAATCATCTGACCCTGACCAGATCCTAAAATTAAGTCAAATACAACCTTAGATTAACAAAAACAGGACATGGTTAGCTATGTCATTGCTAATTAAACATTAATTAAGTCAGAATGTAGAAGCTGTGAGTAAAAAACTAAGAATGATCCAATTTCATCCAACTTTATTTGTCAAGCATTTTAAAACAACTTCACCAGCCCAAAGTGCTGTTTTAAACATAGAAATAAATTATGTTGCTTTTGATTTGACTTTGAGGTCGTAAGTCGGATCAGGGAGTTGACAAACATCTTTGATGGGTCAAGTTGGAACTAGTGAGTCTTCTTTGACTTTCCAAGTCAGATATCTGACTTCAATCATTCCTTTTGCCTGTGACATTCTTTAACAATAGTTAATGAAGTAACAGCCAATAAACTAAAGACTGTTTCATGGCACATTTGTTAATATGTTTCTATATATAGGCTCTAGCCCACCCAAAACCATGAAATGGATTAAGCAGTAAAGAAAATGAATTTTTGTTAGTGCCTCATATGAAGTGTACAGATTACAAAACTTTAGTCGCTATCTTAGCTCTATAATTATGGTCCACGCATCTTTACAACACTTCAGTTGTTCCAGGTTTGCAGCAATTTATCACAGTTCTCTTAAGGTGCTACCTCATAATGAAATGAAAACAGTACAGACGAGGGAATAAATGCTTCAAAACAAAAGAGGAAGCTCCAACATTAGAACTAGAAACCAAACAAGAATTCAACTAAACAGAAAACTCTGAGAGCATAACAGTAAACATGAACAAACATGTCACTGTGCATTATGAAAAAACATTTCCTGCTTGGTCTGGTATTATTCAAGAGGTCTTGTGGTTTATTTAGATGCTACTTTGCAAACCAAAGCAGTGCTGACGTGTTCATATTAGAGAGAAGAGGATTTTCCCTGCAGCTTTTCCAAACAATCTTTACTTATTCAGTCTTTTCCAACATTGTTCTGTCCCAGACTTGAATGGTAGGAGCACCTCAGAACTTAAAATATTTACACTGTTACCTTGTAGGTGTTCACCTGGAAAAGGAGACCAGTTTTTAACCATTCTTGGGTGCAGTGACAATCTGTTTCTATATATTAAAATCTGAATTAAATCTGTAGTTTTTCTTGTGATGAATAGTGAACGGCCACATCAAGCTCATCCATCTGAGAATCTCAGTGGATTTAATGCCTTAACACCTTCATCTATTAAGTTATAATAAAAAAAAATACAGCAAAGAACAAAAAGAAAAGCAGACACACCTCGCTCCTCCTCCACATTTTGTGTTTTGAATCTGTGCCATCATGAGACTCAGGAAAAGGTAAAGCAGTCAGGACACCAGCCAGCAGCACACACACAAACTGGTAAGAAGTGTGAACCTGAATGTCAGATTTAGTGGTTAACTGTGGGATGGATCATCCTGCAGCCATCCTCTAACTTTAGGGGTGAAAACTGTCAGAATCTTCATTAGTGTGAAGGATAAAGAGATTTATGGTTCACCATTGCAACAAATCATCTTTATATCCAAAATCGGCTTCTCATGCCAAGATAACAGTACCAGCCATAAATTATATTCTAAATTTCAAGATTGAGAACGATCAGAAACGTAAAAAAGGAGGGTCTTTTTTCTGTTTTGTAGACATGGTTTTTGGTATTATGGTGCAGATGTCCTCATATGAGGACGTAAGGTCTCAGCAAGGTCAAAACTCTGCGTTCTGGACTCGTTTGATGGAACAATGTCAGCTATCATGTGAAGCGATCGCTGCGCCCGGAGGCTGAGAAACCCCAGCAAACAGACATAAACACACCGGCCATTTAGAAACACAAAGAGACATTAACAGGGGGAGAGAAAAAGAAAGAGCGAAAGAGGCCAGGCAAGAGATAAAGCAAGAGTTAAGACTGGCTAAAGAGAGCTTGCGGTACAGGTAGGATGTAAGAAGGATGTTGGATCAGCCGTGGATAGTTTTATTTATGCTACTGAGGCCTATAAAGTCTGATGTGTCACTCTTGGGTTTTTTGCATTTTGACCATTGGAGGTGAACCTGCTGGGGAGTTTGGCAATGTTTTTCTCTTGTCAGTAATCTTTCTCACTGTAGAATGATCCACTCCAAATAATTTTTGAACTTATGACCCTTCCCAGATTAAAGGGCAGCAGTATTAACTAGATCATCGATGCTGAGTAAACACACTGACCAAGCCTGCGTTTTTACAGAGGATCCCACTTGTGATGATAAATGAATCGAGTATTGCTGATCTGGCAGTTACCGACCCTCCTCATTCTCATTGTCTTCAGTATTTTCACACTTTTCTGCACTTTGGTTTAGTTTTGTTAAACAAATCTCAGCTTGATTTGCTGCCAAATTTAAGACCTGCTGAGGTTTTCAAACGATTCCCTGACATGTAAAACCCTGGATTAGTAAAAGTCAGTGTTTTCTTTCTCACATGACTGCATATGGATCTACAGATGTTCTTTGTTCACGTTCAGATCTAAAAGACAGCAGTTGATGCACTTGATTGCACAGAAACAGTGATGGTTTTGTTTTAATCCCTACACTTAAAATGACCTTTATATGCATGTACTAATGCTTTGTCTAAGTGTAGATAATTTATATGTACTTTTAAGTTATCATAGCAGTGAAAAGGGCCAGGTGTCCTGAGGGAATGGTAAATGATCCTTTAGAAAATAAGACCAGTTTCCATTGTGAAAAGTAGCACAACATTTCTCAAAGTGACCTCATACACATGGAAATTGCCTTAATGTGTTTTTGTCATCTGGACTTTGATTAAAGTTCAGAAATACAAGCATTGTTGAGCGAAAAAGAAGGTGGAATTAGGTTTTGTTTCAAGTGGGTTTTAAGAATGAAAAATATGCCAACTGAGCGTGTTGAGAGTTTAAAGCCGTGGGACAGACAAGGAGAAGCACATTTCTGAAAACCAGACAGGATGGAGAAGGAAAAAGATAGAGGGAAAGAGAAGGATAGGGGTGAGGGGGATGAACTGGGATGAAACTAGTCCAAATGTCAAAGTTATTTTTCCACGTTGGCCCACACTTCAAATCTTTCTATTTAATTCAGAGAAATTTACATTCTTTCCACTCAGTGGAAGTACAGAAGCTTTATGTTTTTATAAAAAATAAATAAAAAAGTCAAACTGAAGCTCCTTCACTGTGTAATCACTGTTATGGATGGAAATCCTTTTAGGGAGACCATCTCAGAGGGAAAGGGGGATTTAAACGGGGTGGGTCGGCTTTGGAAAACAACGTTGGGTCCATAGAACACATGAAAGTAGCCTCGGTCGCCTGATCTGAAAATAGACTTGCATATTGTGTTTTTCCTTTTCTTTTTTCTGCTATTGACCACAATGTGTCTCACACCCATCTGTTTAAAAGAAATTTATAGAGCGGCGACACAAAACAATGCCAAACCCAGTTGGACACGCCGACATGTTTATAGGAGCGTAAAAGAAAAAAAACGGCATCTAATAAAAAGTGCAGCATGATGTTAAAATTTAGCAGCAATAAAAGTTGAATCCAGTGACTCCTGGCAGAAATATATCAACAAACATTTCACATTTAGGGAACTTCCCATGCTTGCTGACTTCCTCAGGATTTGTTTTCAGACTGTTAAAATTAAAAAAGCTTACTGGTTTCTTATTAGCTGTAATGTTATAGTAAAATTATTATGCAAATAGAAAGTTTCCCACTCAGATTTGGAATTTAATTAGCATTTTTCACCAATAACAGTTCTGAATATCTGGTTGCTTTGTGTTGATTTGCAAATTTTTTCACAAAAACTCAAGTTTCTGACTTAATTAAGGCAAACCATCTGTTCAGCAGTATAGTAGTCTTTTTTATTTTTGTTTTACACTTCCATTCATTGATTTTTATTCCACATGCATCAATGTTAGTTTAGCAGAGTTGGGCTGTTTCCACACGAACACCAGTACTTTGCAAAACAGAGATTTTCCCTCATTCATTCCCCATAAAAATCACATTTACATGGCACATTTTAGATTTCTGGACGTCACCTCAGTGTGCCTGGTTTTAGTTGTTTTCAAGCTGAAACACCTGATTTAAATTAAAATTTTCTCCAACAGCTTGTTGTCAAGTTCTGCATAAAGACCTGTTTTCCACTGCAGGAACTTTTACCATTTAAATGTGTTTTTAAAGTAGCACTAAGTAACTTTTTTACGCTAAAAACCTGTCAGACTCATTTTCATGGCACCTTGATATTTATAATGTATATTCCTGGAGCTGTGGTTGTCCAGTAGGCTGAGAAACCACCTGTCTTTTCACTGGGATGTTACAGCAGCATTTCACTTTATGGCTCCTTGTCTCACGCCAGCAACTGGATACCAACAAACCGGCCGACTTGGACATGGACTTGGCTCATTCATCAAAGGAGTGCAACAAGGAAAGTAAACAGATAAAGGGACAGAGCATGAGATAAGATAAGAATCAACATTGAACTGATTTTCACCGGAGAGAGCTGAGTAGAGGCACAATGCAAGATGGATATGGACTAGCTGTGGTTGCACGGTGCCTCACTGAGAAAATCTGACAAAGTTCAGTAATGCAGCTTTAGAAAAAAATATTTGACTTGATATTAGTCGGGCAAAAAACTTTCCATAACGCCCAACTTTTCTTGAGGGGTGGGGCTGTGTGCTGAAGAGCTCTGATTGGTGGAACATACTTTCAGCATTCTGCACTACACTATCTTTAAGCCGGTGTGCAGCTGCCAACATGTTTATTTAATTCTCCAGACTTAGTTAACTCTCTGTCTTCTAACATTTAAAAAATGGAGGCAAGAAAAGGGGAACTGTGAGAAGTGAACGGATGTCTGAAACAAGAGCCGACAAGCTGGCAGAGCTGAATGTTGGGCACACGCAGATACAAATCAGAGAAAAATTGAAAAAACTTAAGTAGCTGAGGGACCACAAGAACTGAAATGGGTCTGACCAACAAGTGCCCTGATTAGAATCAATTTTCCACAACTTTGTGGCGTGGAGGAAATTCAAACAACGTATATTACCAGGAATTCATTCATCCTGGAAAATGAATTCCAGGTAAAAAAAATTCCTGGAAATGTTGGTTTGCCACCCCCCTTATGACCCATTAATACGAGTCAGGTGTTCATCTTTGGTTGAAGTGAAACTAGTGTAAGCGCTCTGCTGGACATGCTCCACAGTTTCCATCCAAGACTTTGATTTAGAAGTAAAAGAGGAAGTTAATAAAAACTAAACTTTAAAAAAAAAAAAAGATTAAAGTGTACAGCAGGTGTGATATTCAACTTATCACTCAGCATAGTACAGATGTGCCAACAGCTTAAACTGTTTGGTTTTTTAATTCTCTAGATCTAAGAGGTCAACCAGAAAAAGTCCAATACTACCAAAACAAAAGAGGGTTATGTCAGTCAATCAGTTTCCCTGCCATGCTTATATACTGAAACGGTAACCAATTTAGATGGTGTAGCCATAGCTCAGCATTGTTTCTACACTCTGTACATGCTTCAGAGGTTCATCTTTTAAAAACAAAAGTATACTGAGGTGTAAAAACAGCACATTTAAATTAAAATTTATTTCGTTCCATCTCAGGCTCCAGTATCTACCGCTGCCACAGGCATGAAGGATGACAGAAGTGTTCAATTCTCTTTCAGGATTTCACTCTTTAATGATCTGATGTAGCTGAGTGTGTTTCCCAGAACAAAGGGAACTGACAGAGGAGGGAGACACGGCACGGTTTAGCATGATATTGATGATGATGATATTGGCAATATTGAACACCTGCTACAGTAGGAAATGGACTGTCATTGGCCAATCGTACAGCCCGGTACTCAGGTGACTGGGCAATATGAAGGTATGTCGGCTGTATATGACACAACGGTGCACCAAGCACTGCAAGCATTTCTTTTATCTGAGGTGTGATGGAATAAAGAGAAACATTACGTTTTTTAAACTGTGGGATTAAAATCATGTGATATTTAATATTACCAGTATTTTTTCTTTTTTTACATTTTTTTTAAAGAAAGCCAGGCACTGAAGTAGACTTTGAAGTTTTAGCAGGTCCACTTGCTGTTGCAAGAATTAGAGCGCTTTGGGTACTAAAGGATTATGGGAGATTCTCACACTTTATGTAAGCTGCCTCATTTCATGAATGAATAAGCTTTCAGAGGCTGCGCCTTTGGTAGTTGTACAGACCTTGAAATGAGACAGGTACAAAGTGCCTGATCTATGAGATTCCAAATAGCGAGCGTTAAATAATTTGCCCCGCATATATTTTGCACCTGTTGTGTTACCATGATTTGCGGGGTGTCAACTAAGAATGAATGTGCAATCGATAATGGGCGCAAACATTTTAATTAGGATTTAAGGCCTTTACACACCTACTCTGAGTATTCTGTCCGAATAATTCGCACAGTACTTTAAAAAATCTAATCAATGTAAAGTCAATGGAAACCATCATATCAGTGACGAAATTCCTTGTCAGCAACAGGATAAAATCGTCATCGCTTGACATTCAATCCATGTTTGTCTTCACCTCCCGAGTCTGTTCTGGAATATTCATGATTTATTCGCAATTTAGCATCGGACTTGGTGTGTATAGACAAAGATGTCAGTGTTTCACCTCCAAAATTATTCGCAAGTTCGCGCTGTTTATTTGCATCGACCCCGGTGTGTAAAGGCCTTTAGTGTGTGCAAATGATTCACTGTTGAGAGAAGAAGAAATTCACAAACAAAAACAAAAAAATACATTCTGTCACTTGCTTTAGAAAACGGCAGATTCGCTAATCTGCAAGCCTACAAAGGAAAAGATTGCTATGGATACAGCACAGGATTTTGCTCTTGCAGCACCGACAGGTCCACTAACCCTGCTTTGACTGTCTCCACCTGTCCCTCATCTTCCTCTTCCATTTCCCTTCATCAGATTATCTCTGAGTCTGCAGGTCACAACAAACAATTCACATGATGACATTAGCTTTTAGCAGTAGCATGGTAGCAGATACATGGAGAGCATGCTTGTAACTTATCAGCATCAATAAGGAAACAGAGTTACATCTTTCTGTACCTCATCACCTGATGGAACACTCCAACTTGTACAAGATGCTCACGTTTTCACATTTTTAACTCCCAATGGCTTGGGTAGTGGTAGTAATGACGAGGCGCCAGAGAGCAGAGGTTGTTTGCATTCAGTTAGCGCACCGCTAAATGGGACTTAAAAAAAATGACTGGACAGTTTCAGATTATGTTGGTTCTTCACTTAATTTGCTGTTTCAGTATTTTAAAAGAATATTCTTAATTTTTTATTAGAAATTATATTATTTTCTGTTTCCGTTTTCTTCACCCATGAGGTTGTGGGACTGATTCCCGCCCAGGCCCTCCTTTGTCCTGCCACAAATGCAAAATGTTTGCTAAAAGCTTCACATTTACAAAGCTGACCCTTCTTCTTTAGATGGCCTGCAGCTGACCTCAAGTTGATCCTCTGTCTCTGTCCACTCACCTTTGAGAATTGTCCATTGGATAAAGGTCTGGAGCATTTCCAGGCCCCTGTTGTAGAATTTCAATATAATGTCTAAGCCACTTCATTTTCACTTCATGTTGGAAAATTACCTGAAAGTCACTAAATGTGACTAAATGTTAATCATTGAAACACATGGCTCCTTGAGAAATATTTCAAGCCATTCCTTGTTTATGGAAGTGATTCTGTGCAGAACTGTGAGTGATGAAAAGCAACCTCACATGTAGGGGTGCCTCTCTATTGGCATGACATAGGACTCCTGGTAAAGTTAACCTATTTCTTCTCTGGACAACTGGTTTTCCAGATGTCCTAAAAAGACGGAAGGGGGCCTCATGCGAGAATCTAACATCACCTGATTGCATGGCTGACTCAGATGGATGCAATCACGGCAATTAGTGGGCATACTTGGACATCCTAAAGCGTTCTTCATCCCAGCAGAACCTCTCTTCATGTTTTTAATGATCTGCTACATTTCTTTTCGGTAAAAAATATTAAGCAGCTATTTTCTTGCCATTTTTATATCAAGCACCAATTTTCTTGAGAAGCAACCGTTGGTAGCAGATAAGGATCATGACTTCAACTCTAATTGAATATTACTGAAAGTGGTCATGGCTCTTCAGCTTATGTGGTAACTAAAATTCCTTCTTGTGTTGATAATATTATATCAAAAGGAACTGGGTGATAATTTCATGTCAGGAACAAAGCAAGGAAGTTAACATTTTATACTAGAGACATTCTGATCGCTCCTCCCTACAATAAGGAAGCAACATAAAAAATGTTAACAGCCTGGGAAACGCATAATTTAAGTCACTGTAAAAGCTTTTGGCCAAGACTGTAGTGGGTTTAAGCCAAACCTTCTCTGTACATCCATATAGTGGACTCATTGTCATGTATGAGATAATGTGAGCTTTGTGACATGGAGCATCATCCTGCTGGAAGCAGCATCAGAAGACGCTCCACTGGGCTCAGAAAGGGATGGACATGGTCAGCAGCAGTACTACAGCTGGTTAAACCATGCCATGTTGGAACTAAGGGTACTAAGAAAATATGCTCCACACCATTACAACTGGAGCAGCCCGAATCATTGAAAAAAGGCTGGATGGACCCATTTCATCCATACATTTTCTATTTTGCTTATTCCAAATCACATATTGTGAACATGTCGCCAGCCCATCACAGGGCCAACAAAGAAAGACAAACAACCACTCACATTAATTTCTAAAGAGAATTTAGACAAATTAACCTAACCAGTAACCCCCGGTGACACCGCAGTGCTAACCACTGTCAATGGCTCAATGCTTGCAGCAGATTCTGAGCCTAGCATGTGAATGTGGAGCTGAAATGGACACTCATCAGACCAGGCAACGTTTTCCATCTTCTATTGTCCAGTTCTGGTGAGTCTGTGTGAATTGTAGCCTCAGTTTCCTGTTTTTTGCTGACAGCAGGGTCCCCTGGTGTGGTCTTTGCTGCTGGCGCCATCTGCTTTAAGGTTGGACCTGTTGTGTGTTCAGAGATGATATTCTGCATACTTTGGTATCCGACTTCCAGCTATCTTTCTATCGTCTCCAGCCAGTCTGCCCATTCTTCTCTGACCTCTGACATCAACAAGACATGCGATCCACACAATTGCTGCTCACTGGATATTTTCGTGTCTTTGGACCATTCACTGGAAACAGAACAGATGGTTGTGTGTGAAAATCCCAGTTATACACAGACAAACAACCATGCCAATTGTAAAGTCACTTAAATCCCCTTCGTCCTCATTCTGATGCTCAGTTTGTACTTCAGCAAGTCGTTTCCAACATGTCCACATAACTAAATACACTGAGTTACAGTCACGTGATTGGCTAATGAGCTATTTGTGTTAACAGTGAACAGGTGTACTAAATAAGGTGACCAGTAAGTGTCGGTTGTGTATTCTGACGAGAGCATTCATTTAATTCAGTAAACATTTTCCCACCTAGAGAACCAAAAGACCTTGTTGTCTTCACACGTCTAAAAGGCTGGTGCTGACCACCCCACAGACAGTCTGTGTGAGTTTCTCCATCCCCACTGGAACAGTCCCTGAGGTCTTCCAGTAATTTTCACCACCACACACTGAAGCTCTCACATGCGTGGCTATCCCACAAGAAACAAACTCCTGTGCAGTTCGACCCTGGAACAGAGAAGGTGACATCTTTGGCTCCTGTTAGGTGAACCACACTCACCACCTCAAAATCGCTGGCCAGGAGAGAGGGGACGGCCGAGCGCTGCTGCCGTGTGGTCCTGCAAGAAGAACCCCAGATTTTAGAGGTGAAAGCGCTCCTTGTCACCGAGAGAAGCTTCTCCGTCTGTAGCGACTCGGAAGATGTCTGCACAGTCCTCTGCTGTTTGTGTGGGGGGGTAGATGTCCCTGAGAGTGACTCATCAGCTCTCAAAAGCACCGTTAGTGTCAAACAGCAAATCAACAGACAGGATGTGGAGGTGTTTTCTTTAAAAATAAGCACCATGACTAATTTTCACCCTGACTGGCAAAGTCAAAAAACTCCACAACTTATTTCTAAAAAGCCTTTTGTGTAGAGGCTTAACAGACACTTGTTTAAGAAAGATGATCACTTGGAGGGTTCTGGAAAGGCTCACTTTACTGCAGACAGCGGCACTTTCCACTCCCACTTAATGGTGGAAAACTTCCAGTAGAACATTTCAGTAAGCAAACCGAGTGCACATGCAAAGACTGTGACTGTGAAAATTAAATTCATTTTATTTCTTTTTTTTTTCTTTTTTTGACAGATGTGATAATAAACAGGGTGATCTGTGTGCTCATTGAATTTCTGCTGCTATTAAAAGATATTCAGACTTTCAATACATCTAATAATGACCAAAAATTCAGATGGTTTTCATTGTTGATGTGGTTGGAATGACGTGCTTGTTTATTCTAGACTCTTTGGATGATCAAATGGATCTCCTCAGCAGAGAAGTATGACCTCAAAACACTGTGGAGTCAGCATTAGTCACTGGAGTGAGAACCCACAAATAGTCCACAGTCTGTTAACTGTATGTGTTCTGGATATATGATTTCACTTATTGTGATGAATGGCGTGAGTCATGATGGTCTGTTTAAGACTTCATGGCCGCCTGGGGAGACAGAGCCAAAGGAGCAATCGCCCTGACCACTCCAATGTTTTTATACCATAGTTAAAACAGAGAAAAACAAATGGGCCCCCCAGCTTAAACCTGCTTGAGAGAGGTATGAACCCACGGGGCCACAAAAGACCTCAGAAGTAACCGCAGAAATGCTTCACATCCAGTTTAGCGAAGCAGCGTGGATCTAAATTTAACTGAAATAGCTTGAGAATAGTTTGTTTTGGTGCTGTAATACAAAGTAGCTTAAAATGAAAAACAGTATTGAAAGGGGAAAGGAATGGGAAGTTTTCTTGAAGACCAACTCCAACAGCTGTTATTCCCCTTCAAATTCTGCTTTCATCTATGCGAGCCGGACTCAGATTTTCGCCCTTTTGCACCCCCGTCATCTTATCAAATCAAACTTTATTTGTACAGCACTTTACATACGTTATCCATCGCAAAGTGCTTAGCAACTTAAAACTGATATTTAAAAATAAGTATGAGAACATCACACACAACGACTTTCTTCATCACTTTTTACACACACACACACACACACACACACACACACACACACACACACACACACACACACACACACACACACACACACACACACACACACACACACACACACACACACACACACACACAC
>JAVQJG010083603.1:0-24651 GCA_036024015.1 Craterocephalus amniculus | reverse complement strand
CGAAAAGTGCCTGAAGCGCGAAAAGCGCCTGAAGCGCGAAAAGCGCCAAGACGCGCAGTGCGTAACGCGCTTCAAGCGCCGTAGCCTCCCCCGACGCGCGTCGGCCATTGACTTTACATGTAAACCTGACGCCCTTGACGCCCAAAAAGCGTTTGGTCTGAACGCAGGGTAAGTCGTCTTATGGTTCACCATTGACTTGCACGCTTCTTCATTAAGGTTTCATGAAAACTGTTGTGTTTTATAACAACAGTGTACTTTTTTAAGTCCTTGTTTTTACAGTGGTTTACTAATTGGCACCATAGCTAGGATACCAGGGAATAAATTAAGAGAGAATTATGTAAATAGAAAATAAATTGCCTTAATATCATCACAACTCCTTTTAGTACTTTATTTGGTAGTCGGTGAAGAACATTGTTCAACACAATACTGTATGTGCAGTGTTATAATAACTAGTTAAGTAGGAAATGACTTTTTACAAGGAGAAATCAATCTGTAGCACCCCAAGAGTCAGGATGAAACAGAAGCCACACAGCTTGCCCTTTCCTCTTTTAGTTGACCTATCTTGGATGTGTGTGTATGTGTGTGTGTATTTTTCGAATATGCGTGTGAGAGTGAGTCATATACCAGCTACTCCTTCCATAAGACAGTGAATTAGCCCCCCTTCGATCTCAGGGTTTATCTTATTCTGCTCTAATCAGTATATTGATCTGACTGGCGAGAGGCTGATTTAGACAAGAGAGGCACTATAATCCGTTAGTCTATTCACATCCTGATAGTGTGGCTCAAGGTTATATGCACATCACACCCTTCCATTGTAAAATAGCCCACCACCCACATCACTACTGAAAGCAATGTGCACGGGCTAAGCCACAGGGCTTAGCATCAAAATCCTTTGTTCTCTTTTTTTTGTTTTTTATGGCTTTTGTGGACACTAGGTAACAATCCACATTTACAAATAATGCCACTGATAATAAAGTAAAATTACTGCCGGCTAGCCATACAATTTTTATATTCATGATCAACCACAAATAAAAATATTTTTCTAAATAATTTTTAAATCTATTTAAGTTTCAATCTATTTAAGTTTTCAAATGAAAAATTAAACTAACTAAATAAATGTAAATATGAATTCAACAGCTGGATGACTGGCTGAGCATGCCCTTTAAAGAAGGTTATGTTGGGCGTTACAAACTTAACACGTAATCATCGGTACTGGGAACTGAGACAACAAAGCAGATCTGTTGTTTC
This sequence comes from Craterocephalus amniculus, assembly GCA_036024015.1. Lineage (NCBI taxonomy): Eukaryota > Metazoa > Chordata > Actinopteri > Atheriniformes > Atherinidae > Craterocephalus > Craterocephalus amniculus. Next base: position 23,403 of record JAVQJG010083603.1, on the reverse strand, counting down.
GAAATGCGAGCACACAGATTACTGAGCATCAGGGATTAATTCTCTAATTTCAAATCTGAGCTGGGATTTCAAACCAACTGTAATTTAAATCTTGTTTCCTGTATTTAGTGTCTAAGAAGTGGAAGTGAGGACTTTATACAATGCGGTTTTCATTCAGTCCCTCTTCCACACTCCAGCTGATCCAAACCATGTTGATTCCTTTGCTACAAACCAAGCTTCAGTTGAATCATGAACTACCAAGAGGGGACAACTTGGATTAAGCTGGTATAGACAAACATTTGTATGACATAAAGAAGATGACACAAGAAAGATCCAGAGTAGTTAGAGTAGTAGCTTACGGGGATATTCTTTTGGATGAATCTTCTCTGACCAGTTCCCGTAGAAGGTGACCCTGTACTTTGCTGTCCCACAGGCACAACAGTTGAGCAGAGGTTTATCTGTGGTATTTCCATACAGGGATTCTGTACAGACATGAGCAGAGAAGATGAGATGAGTAAAGCAGCAAGAGAGAGAGAGAGAGAGAAACACTTTACCCATTTAAACAGAGAGATAAACAGAGATATAAACAGAGGGATTGTTCATTAGTTTAAAGAGATGTGACGGATACCAATCGTATGGGTGATGAATTTAGAAAATGGGAAACCAAAGGATGAAGGAGAGAAGGGCATTAGAAAAAGTGAAGATGTACAAGGCACTTCTTTTGATCGGTTGTTTGTGTCATTCAATGTCATGCTGAGCCAGGGGGGCACCCTCATTCACAATCACTTACATGCCAGAACATAACAGCAAATAGGAATATATCTGCATCATATTCAAGGATGGAGGAAAACGGAGTAAAGCATCAGAGAAGAGGAAAATAGAGTACCAGCTGGAAGACTGAAAGAACGGTTCATTTATGGTAAATTATTTCTTTCACGCCAGTAAACACCGCCTACCTTTCTCACATATCCGCTTGGTCAGTTCACCTTCATCCTGGAAATTGATAATCTTCTTCTGCACAATGCTAGCCCTGTACACAGAAACAAAAGGAGAAAACAGTGAGGAGCACATCTGTTAGGGCAGACTTAGACATAAGAGGAAAAACTAAGATTAAAAGACACAAAAGGAAAAGAACTTCAATTATGAAAAACATGAGCTTTGACCACTTACTGGAAAAGTGTAAAATAATGGCAATAAGAGCTTTAAAAGTAGATCCTGTTAAGTATAAATAAGTAAAAGTAGTTTACAGTTATTTCCGTTTTCTCCTAAAAGAAGTCAAAGAAACCCCAGGGATGTGTTTAATTAGACTGCCTTTCAGAAAGACCTTCACAAAGAACCTTAAAAATAAATAAATAAGTGAACAAATAGATAAATTGAATAACATGATCAGATTTGCAGGTCCGCAAAAATGGCAGGTTTAAAAACCAAAAGAAAAACTCAGAGACAGAATGACTACAAAACAGAAAGCCATTCTTTGCATACAACTAAGTCCCCAAGGCAATGCACAGAAATGCACATTATACTGTGTGGTGAGCTGTGGACTGAGTTGATAAGGACTGACTGACAGGCCAACAGTAATGCTCCCAAAATGAGAGGCCTGACAGAGGGAAGGTTCACCAGATTGAGCTGTCTCAGAGGCTTGTTCCACTCTGAGGTGGGGAACATGGGTCTAAGAGGGCCCTTGACATGTAAATCAGCCACAAAAAAAACTTTTCGCAGGCCAGCAGACCTGAGAGGGCAACAACAGAAAAACAAGCCTCCAGGGACCTAACTGCCCCAGAAACACAAGCCTTTTACACCAGTCTTCTGGAAGATTCCCATGAGGATAAGTCCAGTAATAAGGAGCTGGATGAAGGTAGGGGTTAAAATGAGAGCCAGGAGGGCAGCTGGGTCATTTGAATACTATTTATTCTAAAAATATCAGATTAAGCCACACTCTGTCACACTGAGTTCAGCTCCTTTTAGAAGCAATGAGATTTTCAGTTTTAGGGGGATATAAATGCTCATATTTTTAAGCTGTCTAAACAGAGCACTTCTCCCCAAGGTGGCTTTTAAAAGATATCACAAATAAAGATTACATCATTCAATGTGATGTCCTTGTCAGTGGTATAGAGGGAATGCACTAACATCACTGTCCCATCTAAGCAGCGTAGACACAACCCCCTTGGAAACAAAACATTCAGCATGGCTGCCGCTAGTGTTTGGAATGGGAGTGTAATACTTGAATATAAAGTTGTGTGCAACCGACCAAAGAATTTGTGGATCAAATTTATTGACATCAATATTTTTAGGCACGGTGAGGCAGGTTTATTTGCCTTGCACATTTCACGAACAAAACAACTTGAAATGATTTACATGAAGACAGTTAAGCATCACAGCAGAGCGTAAAACGAATATTGTGTAGGAAAATTTAAAGAAATTAAAAGAATAAAAGAAATTAAAGAGAAACAGAACGAGTTAAGATAGACCGAAACAGACAACAGAACACACGGTGAGGTACATATGATACAGACAAATGTCAACAGGATAGACATTCACATCATTGTACAGCAGGAAATGTCATGAAGCAATGCCTGAAAAAAAAGTCAGACTGTCTGGTTGCTGCTCACAGTAACATGTGTCACCGAATCCAAGCTGATAAAGACCCACAACAACATCCTAGTTGTACGCAGACAGGTTAGTACTAACATTTTCTATTTTATTCAAACTTTGTAATGAAAACTATGAGCATAGATGTTAAATGACATAGAAATTGTCGAATATACCAAGCAACCTTTATTAAAGGTAAAATATTTAGGAGGAAAGAAAATACAACTCTTTAACTCTTTATTATCATATTACAGCTTTAATCAATACCTATCCAGCTTAAAACACTGGGAGAAATAACTGGATTTGTGAACTCAGTGACCGGGATTATAAAGGCAGCTTACCAGATTTACACTTAACAGGGTGTAATTTTCAGACTGAATCTGTTAATGGCACTCTGTCTGGCTGACGTTTGAATCTCATCCACAATGACAAAAAAAGAGAACAAACAAACATGATTTCCCATCAAATGCAAGAACACTGCTGTTACGCTAATTATAAATTGGAGATGCAAAACAGCATAAATTCTTTTTTTTAACATACTACTATAGTGTTCAATAAACTCTTACATTAAAGGATAACAAATCAAATTGCATGGGCTCTGTCTATATACTATTATTTCATCCCACAGTCCAACAACATGCATGCTACATTAATTGGTTACTCAAAATTGACCCTAGAAGTGTTTGTAAGCATGCCTGGTTGTTTGTCTTGCTTTTCTCTGTGATGGACTGGTGACCTGTCTATGGTACACTCTGCCTCTCACCTCAGAGCGGCTGGGACAGGTTCCAAACCCTCTCTGTGGTCCTGAACTTGATTAAACAATAATAAAAAATGGATGAATAGATCCCTTGATATGGGGCCAGGTATTTGTCTAAATAATGATAAGATATTGCATGACATGTTATGTGCTAGAATGAAAGAACCTTTCTTTACAGATAGATATCCAGTTATTTTGCCAAAGTTGCCTGGTTAGTTTTTGCTTTGTTTGCCTAAATCTAACAAAGAAGAACAGAGTCGGATAAATAAAAGTAGGGAAAGGACGGCCATCACCAAGTGTTGGAATCTGATACCCTGTCAAATTTAACTCCCTTTTGTTGATCAATGGGCTCTATGCACAACGCAACTACTTCCTGAACTTAAGCCAGCTGCTTTGTGTCCTGTCTTTCATTATTGGACAACTTCATATTCTCTGTCTGCATTATCTTCCGCGAAATGAAAGTGGAGTAAACTGGAGTAAACAAACCATGTTTGTTCCTTTATCTAAGCTTTATTAAATTGTTTATTACAGTCTAGCCATTGTTGTAGGGCATGGAAAAAAATAGTTGACCATCAGAGAGCAAAAGCTAATTTTTCCACGGGATGGATGGGAAAACTTCCATTTTGATCAGAATCATGCAGGTGTCATCCTGCACAGTATGTGGAAAAACCTGATAAACAGAGAAAAAAAGACCAGTGTCTGTGCCTGAGTAGTCATAAATTATACTTTAATTGTGCCATACACCCAGCTGTCCACTGTTTAGGTTCTCATCGCCATGCTCTTCTGGTTTACTGCTACTTTTAACATGCACAGCTGTTTTTACAGCAGTAAATAATTACTGCAATCAAACTTTACAATTCTCCTAATATGGATTGCTATACCCTGACAAATTACATTTTAAATCCTTTAAACTAGATTAAAAAGATTATAATAAATTACAAAATGCAACTAAATTAAACTACCCAAAAACTTTGGGGGGTGAAAAAGTAATTTTGTCTAAGGTTTGATATTTGGTTTGATTTATTCCTCTGAGCTACTGTAACACATTAAATGTCAGGTATAAAAAAATCCTATGCTGTATCTCAGATATAAATTGCTCATTTCCTATAGTTACACTAAAAAGACAAAGTTATGGATATTATACTGCCCATCTGCTGACAGCTCTCCCTTAACATTACCGAAGAGAAATTTAATTAAATGTTTTTCATGTGCATACGTCCGACATGCATTACTAAATGCAGTATTTGTAAGTATTTAATATAATGATATATTGCCAAGACGGTGCGTCATAATGTGGATTAAATGATTCAATGTAAGCAACACTAGCAGCATATCTCTAATCGTTCACGCTTTAATTCAGCCTCACCCCAATTTCACATAGCTCCCAGAGAGGGAGGAGCACAGTCTGCCTTAATGCTTGTGCCCACTTTCCTGAGCTGGCCAGACAATCAGGCAGAGTAATGCTTATTTAACATCCAATTTAAATTCTATCTCACTTTGCTGGATCCACACCACTGCCGATCTCAATCATCCGAAAAGAGCACTGATTTCAATGTGTGTGTGTGCGCATGTGGTTGAAGAAGTGTGACGTTAAAGAAAAGTGAAAAGACCAAGACAAATTTTGTATCTCTATAGCCAAATGTATAAAAAACAAGAATTTTCATTTTGCTTTTTAACTTGTTCCTGCTTAAACTGATAAAAAAACAATAGAGAGACATGATAAATCCACTGTAAAAATGGAAATTAATTCATATATAATGTTCCCATTACCACTTGGATCATTTTACCATTGTGTTAATGGAGATAAGCAGCTTCTGTCAGCTGCATGTGGTTGTAACATTCACGTAATAATAATATAATAATAAACTTTATATATATAGCACTTTTCATACATAAAAATGTAACACAAAGTGCTTAACAGAAATTCTAAAAGCAAAAAAAACCCTGTTCCACCCACCCCCACATATAAACCCAAACACCCAAAAACACGCACAGAAACAACACACAGAACAAAGTCGTGTGACATGGCAAGGCACTGAGGATCCAGGCGAGAAAAACACTACCTATGGGGGGCCGTCCATGCCTAGAGGGGCCACGCTCAGCCCCAGAGTGCACCGCCACAGGGCCCACCCCCACTCCTGGACCGACCCGGGTAAGCCCCGCACATAGTGCAGAGCCCTCCAGTAGTCCAGGCCCAGGGTACCCCCGCAACAGCACCCCTACATACAGAGCAGGCACCCATCCCAGCATGGAGGACCCCCATGAGGAGACACTGGAGCTAAAAACTAAAAGATTAAAAACACGCTACATATATACTAGTTCTAAATATAATTATGTATAAGATTGGAGTATTTAAGAATAATACCTTAGAATAGTAATAAAATGTACAGCGACAGTTGTTAATTAATAAAAATATAAACTTAAAAGAAAGCCAAAAAATCTTTAAAATCATCAGGGATTAAAAAACAATGATAATAAATAGTAAAAAAAATTGAGTAAAAGAACGAAGAAAATCAACTTAAAGCCAAACTAAAAAGGTGGGTCTTGAGCTTCCTCTTAAATCAGTCTTTGCGTTCCAGATGCGCTCTGGCAGGGCGTTCCATACATGGGGGCCGTAGTAGCTGAAAGCAGCCTCCCCATGGGTTTTAGATTTAACTCTTGGAATAACTAACAGGCCGCTGCCAGAGGACCTCAGGGTCCGTGAGGGCTGATATGATAAAAGCAAATCAGATAAATAAGATGGCCCGAGACCATTAAGACATTTAAAAACTAATAAAAGAACCTTAAAATCAATCCTGAAACGTACAGGGAGCCAATGCAGCGATTTTAAAACTGGTGTAAAAAACTGTAAAAGTAATGGATGATTGGTTTTAAGGAAAAACATTAAATTTTCATTTTCATTTCTTGTCTTGTGTAGTTGATTATATAAAATATATATAGGAAAAGTATAACTTCCATGCTCTCCTGTTTTCTTTCTAATCTCGCCCCTCTGGCCTCTACATTGACAAGAGGATGGATGACTCTTATCACGTTAAATTCTTTGTATCAATTGTGTTTCTTTGATTTGTTCTGGCATTAGGCAGAATAGGTTTGATTCATTTGGTTTGTTTTGGTTGTACATGTAGCTTAAAAAACAGCGTATTTTACACCTCACTCAAAGGGCGTATTATGGCCCTTTCGGCTGCCATAGTTTGGCACATTGGCCACTCATGTTGAAGCGTGCTTGCGCCATTTTGGTCTATGAGCTGCACATACCACATCGGCCACATTTACAGCCTCTAACAGCAGCAAGACCTTTTCCCTTTAGTTTCCACAGTAAAAGTGAAATTTTCCAAAGTCCATTTTCAACACATTAGTGGAAAAAAGCCAGAAGTATAATGGACCAGTAGCTTGTAACTATCAGAGTACATGATCTGTATGCTCCCTCTAGCGGTGCCCTACAGTATTGACCGTTGCATCTTCAGTATCTTACAGTGTGATATATCCCCCTCATTTTTGAAGTGGTTACCTTTTCTGGTAGAGTGTCTCTTGTGCCCCTTGGTGATTGCAAAACGCCACTGATGTATAGCTGTGTTTAGATTAGATGTGATCTTAAAATCAAACTCTGAACCTTGTTTTAAAGGTCTGTTTTTCAAAAAGCCCAATCTGATCATTTCTCTATAGGGCATTTTTAATGCCTGAGTTTATTTAAATGTTCACTTTCAACTTACTGATGCAGCACGGATTCCTCCTATGAGATATTGATCAAGGTCATAGTTGTGGAGCTATGGGAGCACAGAGTGCACACTTTGAAAAAACTTTCTGGTGTATTTTGCAGTCAAAATGTGTTGTGGTTTTTCTCTACAAGCAGTTTTCCAGATTTTAGTTTGAATTTTACGGATCAAGCTGAAGAAATGACTAATTAGGCTGATATTAATTGTCTTTTTACAGCCTACAAACCTACATGAGTTGGAGTAACATTTACACAATTGAGACATTTTCGTCACTTGATCTTTTATAATTATGGTTTCATAGTCTTGGTCTCAAAAGAAAGCTGAAACGGGAAGTTTCAGAATCAAGGTGCTACTGTATCAGAGCAAATTCATCTGGGACATGGAAGGAAACTTGAGTGGTTAGCTCCTAAATGACAACTGCATTATTTCCAGGGAAATCGGAGGATAGCAGCCCACTTCATCTAGGACTGAATTTAGGGAAGTCCTTCAAATGTACTTTAGAAACATCATAAGGATCAAGTGAACCAATAGCTATCGTTTTATATCATAGGAAGAGTGAATCCTTCCTTATATACCCCCGTCATCTTCATGTAAACTGACAGGACTGTCAGGATTCATTTAAAACAAAGGCAGAGTCATAGGAGAACACGAGCAGTTTTATTTTTAGGTGAAATGAATCAATTGACCACAAAACAGCAGAAGTAAGACATGTTTTATGACTTAGACTTTTTTTCGTTTGTTTGTGTGTTACTCTTTGGCTGCTGGCTTGCAGTTTGTCCAACAATACGACTGGCATCTTTGCGATCAGCAGTCTGTGCTTGGCACGTTGTTTGGTTTGCTTGAAGTAAAGAAGCACTAAGTTAGCGGTAGTGGACAGTGCTGGTCTCACGTTTTTGTAAAATCCCCATTTAATTGCCTGGGACATGATCTGTGTTTAATTGGGACGCCAATGCTTGATAGAGTATTTTAGCTGAGTTTCTTTCCATCATTTTGGTATGCAGCATATTGGGATTGGTGCTTCCTAGCATGTAAAAAGATCCTCTGCGATGCATGTATCTCATTCTGTCCCCAAGAAGAGGTTAATTCAGCTAAAGTTCTGAAAGATGTTTGCGAGCAGCACGGACAGCAACAGTTTGTTTTTTTACATGCTGCCTGAGCAGTGACCACCTAATTAGCTTTTTGTTATTTTTAAAAATAACTTTCTGTCCCCATATGAGATGTATGTGACGCATCCCATGCATACAGTCAAATTAAGAAATGTCACTCTGCATCAGTGGGATTTTTAGTTTTTTCTTGTGTGTGAGAAATCTTTTCTTTGGTGGGAGCACTTCCAATGATCATGGTAGAAAAAGAAAATGTGGTTTGTGTGTGTGTGTGTGTTTATGTAAGACAAATCTATTTTAAATGACTGCCAACTTTCCTGAAAATGTACCGGCTCCCTGGTGATGTTGAACAAGACTGTGAAAATAATTTGTTTTGGTGGAAATTGCAGAGCAACACAACCAAACTCCCCGTCCTAAACGGCAGCTGCTCTCAGAAGTTCAGCTTGTAAATGAGGTGAGGAGTCAATGAAAGACTGTGATAGGAGAGAGTTTGGCATAAATAGAAGACAATAAATTGGAATCTTTGGGTCTGACAGAAACAAAAAGAGAGAAAGACGATGCATTACAGACAAGAGGGGCAATGTGCCATAAAAGAGAAGCTGGGGAATTCATGCAACACTGTTAAAAACTCCTATTGTTTTAAAGTTTTTTTTGTTGATGTTTTTGTTTCATAGATGTCCTCTTTTAACTTCATTTTCATCTTCCAGTCTTGAATAGGAATACTGTAATTCCTCCAGCCTCGGCCCATACGCTTCAATTAGCTTTTTCAATTGAATTGAATTCACAGAAAATGTGTTAAACTGAATCTCTAACAATGTGTGATGCAGTCTTTTTTTTATTGGGAAGAAATGATGTGATTTTGGAATCGAAGCACTGCAGCAGGAGAGCAAGAAATGAGATGGGTTTCGTAATTCATTGCAGAGTAATCTCCCATATGAAAGTTGCCTCTATTCCAGCAGAGGGGAGATGCCGCTGAGTGAAAAGAAGACTGAAAAGTCAATTGGCTTTGGTAGAACAGCTACTTGCTTCCATAACCTGTGAACAAAACAATTGGTTGGTTTATTGTTTCTTTGGGTTTATGTTATGGGTGTTTTTTTTCACTTTATCTATTGTTACTCTTTAGTGAGCTTGGGAATCTGCTTTTCTTTCTCTTAATCCGCCCTGCCAATGTGTGGCTATGGTTCACTGAAACTCAACTAAAAGACTCTGTAGATCACAATATGTGTTATTTGCCACATTACAGAAAGTAGTTTGACAATCTTTGGTTTTTGTTTTTACTCTTTTCCTCTCCTACCAACGCTCCACATCCTCATGGTTTGCACAGTCTTTCAAACCTTCACAGCTTCACTCCATTCATATTTTACTAACCTTCCATTTTTGGCTCCTACTGCCTCTTTCAGTAGGGGCAATGTTCCACATCCCCATCTTTCAGTTTGGGGCAGACTAAGGACAATAAGGAAGGAAAAGAACTAGATATACTTTTTTTTCTTGATGCAATCGATTAAAGAAACTAACAAGGAAAGAGCAAAAACAGCAGAGGAGGAGGGGGCATGAATCAGAAGTGTTGGAAAGGGAGAAGGATCATGTAAAACCTGTGTTTGTGCCTAGCGTGGATATGTGTGTGGACGGAGACAACAACACCGCTCCCACCTGAGGATGAGCACCTGAGCCCAATTACTTGCACAAGCAACCATTTCCCGTTTCCCTATGTGCGGGAAACACACTCCCTGTTTTCTTTAAGCTCTCAGGAAACTGGTAGAGAATTGTAAAATGCGAAGCACCGATTTCAGCCTGTTTAATGGTCATTCTGCATTCGGTTATGCTCCAGGAAAACAGCTGTGAATTAAGCTGAAACTACATTCAATGCAGCAGTTTTCTGTGAATCAACTCAACTTTAACCTTGTCTTGTTTCTTTTTTAAGCTTCATGAACCTGTGTTTTTTTACAGGGAAAAGGGACTCGATAGGAAGAATCATATCCTGTTTTACAGCACCAACAGAAGCACACCGTCCTGCTTAATGAGCAGGAACCTCAATCTAGACTCAAGCCAGCAGGGTAAACAATGCTGGCATTTCATGGAGAGCTATTTACTTTGATAAAACACACTGGACACACTGTGTTGATACTGTGCTTTTACTGCCTCAGACTCTAATCTCTTTCTCACTGTGCCCATAAAATAAGACAAGTGTACACAATACAGGCTGGGATCCAGCTTTTTAGATACAGGCCGATGTTCCCCTTTTTTTCCCCTCATTGTCTATCAGTCACACTAAAGCTAAACATCCTCTTCATTTACAGGACAAGACCATAAACCATGAGCAGCAAGAGGAATACAGCTAAAACACAGATTTTTTTATCTTGTTGAAATTAACAATGTTTGTCTTTTCAGTCTTAATAGTAATAGATCTCAGTTGTAACCCAAGACAGTACGTTTTTTAAGTTGATTCAGCTCTTTTTGGCTTAAAGTCTTTTTTTTTCAATCGATAAAATCTGTAATTCTTCCCCAGCATAAGCTTTGTACTGTTAATCATTTCTTGGTTGCTTTCACTGGGTTTGGGAATGATGTCTTGATGAAAGTCACCAGTACTGTCCACGGCCAGTGCTCTGCAAACTTCCAATGCACTGACTTATTTTATTTTTTTTATCTTTTTTTAATTTATTTTATTTTATTTTTTTGGCTTGTGGGAGTCTCTTTTCATAAAGAGAGACCTCTTTAATCACTGCCATGCCCATGGAGACCAGCCTAACACAGTCTTTGCCCTGAGATGCTAAAATTATTAAAATTATCAAAAAGAATTTGAGCCTGTATTTCTGACAATTCTTTAAAAAAATTTGACTTCAGTAGTCTACAATTTGACCTTCACTGTCACCATATGTAACAAAGGTTAAACTTTAGTACACCAACCAGAGTCCAAATCAAAGAAAAATATTATCATAAAAAATATAATTATTATGGCAGTGAAGTTTGGTATGCCAAGCTTGGTTTAAAAAAATAATTTAAAAATGAGTTTAAAAAAAAACAAACGTTTTGTGTCAAGAAACAAAAACGTCAAATCCTAAAATGATGGGATTTTTTCCTTAACACGTCAAAGAAAGTGTGTTAAAGTCCTGGTCAGTTGAAAATATGATTGACAGTCAGAGAAAACACAAAACAAAACTAATAAAATTAGATTATTCAAATCCTTTATGACAACGACCTTCCCTTTCAAGCTTTGGTCCATAAACCAAAGCTCCTCTCATATACATTTTTTTCTGGTATTATTTGAATATTTCTTCTGTATGAAGACTTACTGTATAATCTGGTGCAATCACATGGATGCCATCTTTCCTGGTTCTATATGCTTCCCTATAATCCAAATTTAGGATTTATAGCCTCTGGCTTGATCCCTTGGGACAGACTTATTGGATTTTTTTGGGCTTTGTCAAGGCTAGATGAGATATTCTTTTTTTTAATGTACTAGTAACTCGGTCCTGTTCGGGTATGCTAGCACTCCTGTACGAATGAAAGATTTTACCCAGTTGTTAAGCAGATGTTCAGGCAGATAAATGACTGTTAATAGAAAATGTTGACACAGTGAGATTTGTCAGAAAAGGCTTCCGCTCTGAATGGGCTGATATCAATCAGCTGATGCAGACGGGATTTTATCAGGTGTTCAGCAAACAGTGCGTTGCACATAATCCACTGATGCTTACAAGCATGGACATCAGTTTTGCTTTAGATGATTTAGGGGAGGTAACACCTCGGTGAGCGGCATTGAAATTTTAAAATGGCATGTTCATTCACTGTCATTAAAATAACGAGGAGAAAAAAATCTGCATATTGTCAGGGAGGCATGTGTCTAAGTCAAACCTGCAGCACACAAGCATTCTTGTACAATAAGCCAGTGTCTTCCATAGTGTCAGAATTTGCATGTATATTTCATTACAATGCATAGCCTTTCAGTCTCTTTCATTAAATGCCTTTGGTGATCATTAGCTGATGCCAATACTTTATCTCATTTAAATGCCAGAAAGGAATCTCGTTTGAATTCTAGCAGTCGCTGTAAGCTAATTCCTCTCTGCCAGTTCTGCAGTGGAGCTTTGGTTCATCAAACCGGGTCTGTTTGTGAAACAATTGTTGAAAATTTACATAATAGTGGAATCTTCCAAGTAATTCTGACCCTTCTGAAACTTTTGCCACCGTATTGTGAAATTTTGTAGAACTTGCTCCAAATGCAGTACTATGATCGTAATTTTCTCTGTTAATTTATTTAAACTTCATCTAGATATTAAAAGATCTAGATTCATTAGTTTATCCATGCACTGTGTGGCCTAAGTTGGTGCCTTCAGCAAATAATGCTGCATGACAAATAATTATGATGAAATGGTTCCGCTTTGTTTGCTAGTAGCTTTAAAATCTTAGCCAATAAAACTGAGGTGTGCCAAGATGATCTGTAATTTATTTTCACACCCAGTCGAACATACAGTGCTTGGGAGCCAAAATGTTATGAGAAAGCCGAGATGAATTATATTGACAACAATTTATCAGTTTTTACTGAGGCCTTAGATTACAATACAATACACTTAACCTTTTTTCCTTTGTGAGTGTATTGCATCATTCTAAAAGGCAAAGCATGTTCCAGTGTTATTGAAGATTAATTAAAATGGCTAGCAGAAGCTCTTGTTTAACTTTCAGCCTTTGCCATTATTTCTATCAACACAGAACATCTTAGTTATGGAACCTTTTAGAAGTCTTTATGGAGATTTTGCCTTTAAAAAAAAAAGTTGAGACCATTTTCTGAGATCTTGATGAAATATCTGCAACATGCTTAAACCACAGGTACAACCACTCCTCAAAAGGAGAACCTCGCTTTTTTTAAACCTGGGGTCTGTTTTCATCTTGGCCTTGAGTGATGGAGAAAGGAACGTTAAGGATCGCTCCAGTATTTAGCCGGGCAGGCAGCTAGCAGCACAGCTGATGGTAAGCATCGGGCAACTGCTCACGTTTAAATTCGGCCTAAAAACATGCTTGTTTTCCACACTGAAGTGCTCTGATAGTCTCAACAAGTGTCCGATAATGTACTAGGGAGGAGAAATGAACAAGTATCTGTATTACCTGGTGATTGCTTTCTTTGGTGTTTGGTAGTGGAATGCCCACCAGTGTTTTGACGTGAGTTATTGCGCGATTCAGGGATAATCCAGCGACATTTGGACACAGACTCAAAACCTGGGAATCGTTCATTTCTCTATTTCATTCTCTATTTAGGGCACTAGGGAACAGGGTGCACATTCAGACACAGCCTCAGTCTTCAGTAGAGAAGCCTAGACGTGATGGAGAGCTCACCGTGTTACTGGACGGACTTTTGCCTTGGATATACAACTTTCAGTGACTATTTTGGTGTTCTGGAAGCTGAATCCCACAAGCACTCACTTCCGTGGAAGGAAATCCCAAAGTGCACACTGCCTCTTCTCCAGTGGTTCAATTTCACTGGTCTAAGAGTCGTTACTGTAGTCACAAGCTGATTAATGTGCTCTGTTGCCACCAAGTGATCAGGGGTGTGAATTGCAATCTGTCAAAATCAGGAACGTCATTCAGATTTTTCTTTCACCGTTTTCAAAAAATGACAACCCCTGTTACTTAGGTAATGAAACATGGTACTGGTTGATTTTACCTGAATCGGTATTCGGTAGTACTGATGGAATTTAGTACGTACCAGTAAAAGTACCAAATTAGTTACCCATCCCTAATTACAATAGTTTTGATCCATCATTAAGGCTACATACTCAGCGAGAAGCGAGAAATTTGTTCTTGTTCTCATGGCTGCAAGAGCAAGAAAAGAGTTCTTGGTTAGCGGGTCAGTTCACACACCGCGAGAAGCAGCACACGCGACGAGGCGGGGGTTACTGTGGGGGCGCGTGTCTGTGTTTCTATGTGTTTCTAATATAAGCAGGTCGGATGACCTGCTTATATTTTATTTTACATGAAAATCGGTCGACGACAGTGCAGGACTGTGCATGCAGCAGTATCCGTGTCTTTATTTACCGTGTGTTGGAAACTTTTCTGTACTTTCTCTCCACCTCAATCAGCTGTTAGTTAAAGCTATTCATTCATCCTCGCAACAGTAAAAATGAGGAAGTCTCTACGTCCCCCTTCATGCTTTCACACCTTATCTATGCCCACCTCACATGTCCGACCAATCATGCAACACTTCTCGGAGCCCCTCGAGAACAAAGTTCGGCCAGGTAGAAAAAGTTTTGTTGATAGAAAAATCAAATCAATAACTAACCTCAAGTTTTCATTTTATGGCAACCGCATTAGAATTGCACTCATTAACATGTAGGTTGTCTTTTTGCACAACTAGCTGTCATAGAAATGTTCAGATTCTTTCAAATCCTTGTGTCATAGCCACATCTTGGTTGAGCAGTGTGAAAAGGGAAATCTATAGCCTGCCACTCCATTCTCACTGGGCCTTTTTCAATTTGCAGCATGGATTTCCCATGGCTGTCAAAGCTGGGTGAGACTGAGATGAAGGGTTTTGGCAAAGAAGTCTGATGTGTAACAAACTACATGTAAGGCAATTGTGGGTTCACCACAGTGCTGGAAGTGTGGAGTCATTTGAAGTTCAGAGAGAAGCAGCATGTGGCTGTAGGTGGGAAATGTGATGGGGAGACAGAGTTTTATTGACAACCATTAAAGGGCCCAAATAACTCCTTTAAGTGTTCAGATGATTGCTATAAATGGCTGAAAGTTTTTTTTTCCTTTTAGTATGAACAGCAGAGGGGGTAAAATGTTGATTATAATGGATCAAAATATTTCCACATTTTCACAGTCCAATCATTAAATGGACACAAACAATAAATAAAGAGTGACTGTTGTTGATTCATATGATGCACAGTCATATTGTGTTGCTATGTGTGGAAATTAGGGCTGTCAAAGTTGAAGCTTAGCGTGCTAGAAAGATTACCACCATTAAAAAGAATTTGCATTAACACAGGCACAGTCATTATTTCAGGAAGTGACGCAGAAAGCAGGTTGTGTTTCTGATGCAGAAATGGACAAAGAATGCATCATTTACGCAGACAGTGTAGCTTTAAATTCTGCAAGATGGTTTTCTGGACAAGACTGAGGTATTTTATCAACTAAGTTCTTTAAATAAAGCAGGATGAGACTCAAAACAGCTATGGGTCGAGGAATAGAAAATACAATTTTAAATTCTGGTGACATGTGGCTTGCTTGGCTCGTAACCTAACTCTGAAAGTCTACCTTACACAAGGTCAACTACAACATCAAGAAATAAACATATCAAGATTAATTATCTGTTTAGAATATATGTTGGCTTTCTAACAGCTAAAAGTATTATATGATAAATACCCTGTTTAAAAATATGAAATAAAATATAGTCTAAAATAAAAATAATGAAAATTAGAATTCTGCAATTAATTAGAAATTAATCCTGAGGGCACTCATGCAATTAATTTTGATTTCAAATTTTAGCACTAGAATTATATCTGGACCTTCAGAGGGATTTGAATGCTATTACTGAAGTTGTTAATGTCATGTCTTTTGGTGTAATAGTGTGAAGAATTTCTTACAGTTACACAAATTTCCCTATATATTATTAACATATTAAAAGCAGCAGATTATATATCCATTTTAATGTAATATTGTTCGATTTGCAAAGAAATTTCTTTATCAGTGCTTCATGTTTTCATTTTGCTACATCTGTGCTTTGAAATGTCTTATTTTTTTTAGTTGAAAATTACTTTAAAGTACAACCTTCTAAGTTAATGAGTATCAGAGATCTTATTAACTACTGCAAAGGTACTCTAACCTGCTCAGTCATGTTTTAGATGATTGGGAATGAGATATTCATTTCAGTTGACGTTAGGACATGTTTAGATGAACTGAGCACCAGAGAACTTCTTATAGAGGAATGCTATCTCTTTCTTTCACTCTCTCAAAATCACATGCTGATATCCGTTGGTGCAGCTGGGAGGAGCAGACTCAGAACCCACAGATGGTGTAAATTCTAACAGTATAGGTCACTGGTGGGGATAATTGAAAGATGCTTCCAATGTTCTGCTTCACATGTTGGGATGAAACCACTCTGACCAGTTTACATGGACTGCTAGTAACCTGAAATTGCAAAAAGAGCATCCCTAAATAGTAGCCTCAGGATTCAGATTATCTTCATAAATCAGTTTAGTTTTTATAGTAAAAATGGTTTTGTAAAATATCCTGTGATTACACAACAGCAGCAGACAAATGTGTGAAATTGAATTTTTCCAGAGGTATATTGCAGAGACTATGAAAAAGTAAAAATCCAATATTAAAGGGAAATGTACTGTGGAAAAACCCAAACCTCTCTGGTGAGATATCCTGGGCCCTTTTTTGCATTGAACACATTATTGCCATGGAGCCTTCTGTAGGTCAGTGTGCAGTCAACGGTACATGCTGAAACTAATCTGTAGGTCAGTTTAAATTTCTTTTTTTTTGTTTTTGGGAAATGACACATGCTTTTCAGTCTCATTGAGTTCCCTCTTAGCACCAATTGCTGGAGGTGTTATAACAGCTTTAAAACTGCGAAAAGTCTAAAAACATAAAGCAAATGTCAAAAGTGAGATCTGTCTCTTCATTTATGTGTTTTGTTTGTTTGTGTGTGTGTGTGTGTGTGTGTGTGTGTGTGTGTGTGTGTGTGTATGCATGTGTCAATAGGCTTGTTTTGTGAGGTCCATTGACTTTGCAGCTGCAAAAGAAGAAAAATCTGCTTATGTTTGCTCATATATCCTAATCAGCTTCTCGTGTTCACAAACAGTCCTAGTTTTTCTTTTGCAGTTGAGGGGAAGAAGTGGAATATGGGTAAAACATCAGTAGCTTCTAAATGGCATTATCCAAAGCTGGGTAATGATACACATAAACATACAAAGGCCGTTGCAGAGACCTCTAAACGCCCAGGTGCTCAAAGTAAAAAATGGGGCACATCATATCAAATAAAACTTTTAAAGACAGCGTGTGAGGCAGGAGTCTGGTAATGACACAGCTGGTATAGTTGTAATGAACTACATGTAACACAGTTTACCATACTGCAGTACAGATAGATTTTATTTTTGACACAATTACAAAGCAGATGCAAACTGAAGAATGGGGAAAAATGGTCACGGCAGGAAAGAGTGAAGGTGAAATCTGAGTAAAGGAATCTGTACAGAAGAGCCCAATATTTAACTGTGTTTAGTGTAGCCTACTTCAAAAAAGCGCCTACTACAGTACCAAATGAAGCAGCTTGGATGCTCTGGTTTGCTGTACTCAGTGCAGACTGCAGCGGGGAAGGTGTAGGTATCGGATCAATACCAAACTTTGCAGTATTTCCCGGCCTCTTCTGTTGGTTATTTGAGAGCATGGGTATATGTGTGTGTGTTGTGCACACTGACTTTAGGTCTGCCATGATATTTTACTCTTCATCAGTCAACCATCATCCATTAGGCTATAAGGTCATTTCTCTCCATAAAAGCCCCGTCAGACGCCAACAGACACTTAACTTATTTAATCCACTTCCTGTTTCTTTAACTTCGCTAACTTATTTGGCTATTTTCAAATTCAGATTAAGGACAGCCTCTGACCAGCTCTCTGGTTCGCTCTGCTCCAGCTTGCTAGCCATGTTCTGGCTCTTCTTCTATTGATTAATAGCAGGTTGCAAACAAATGTAAATCACTGCATATTGCCACCTACTGAACCAGAGTATGTTAGAACAGACCCTACAGCATTCCCGTGGCTCAGCAGCTTCGCAGCTCATGTCAGAGGTGGGACATTAAGGTGAGGGGTCATACAATGACCGATGATAGAATGGCGGGGTATGTCATTTTTAATTAATCACCAATAACAGTTATCATCCTTGTTTAGCCTGCCCATACACAAAAACCCCACAAATGTCAAATTCAAGCTGCACAGCATAGTGCTGAATCACAAACACATACCAACACACTTTGTACCGCCTTACAGCCTTTCATCAATGCGGGAATGCATTTAGTTCCCTGATGTGAGTAGTATAGTTTTTTTTTGTTTTTGTTTCAAGTATATAATAGTAGTAATCATAGGCTGTATCATATTCATGTGTCATTTAGCTGATTTTCATTGTGAAGCCAAATGTCATCAGCTGGAACAAGAATCGGCTGCACACTGCTGGCGGGATTTGAACAAAGCAAACTATTTGTGAAGCAAAATTAGCTCAATATATTTATGGATGACAGAAGAACAGACAAAAGATACATTTTATTCCCTCAGAGCTGTAAATTACATTCATTAACATAATGTTTTGGATGTCTGTGTGGTCTTTGCTTTTGATGTTTGAACAGACTAACACGTACTACACGATTTCTTTCATGAAAGCTAGTTGGCAAAATATCATTAAAATTAAGTCATTCAGCAAATATTAACACACAGAAATAATGAAAGTTAAAACATGTCAGTACCTTTACTTTTGCTTTCTATGAATAAAATATGCAGCAAGCTTTGTATTTTGCCCGTCAGTAGAATCACAGTTGTTAGATTAAAAATAAAAATAATAACCTGTTGGAAAGAATCTGTAGCACTCGAGGGAGTCCTGCTTCCACTAATGTAACTGCCTGGTATTGATTAAGTGGCCAATGAAATTGTTATGAGGTCAGTGGAGGGTGTGAGTGATGGGCTTTGTGCCCTCCCCCTCAGATGCATCAACACTGTCAAAGTGAGGAGGGTAAGTCGGGTTTCTATTTGGCCGAGTTAACAAGTGTTGCATGATGCCCTCATGGGTGGATTACAAACCAGTGGTCCTCCACACTCTGTTATGCAGAAGTGAAACAGAGCGCTACATTTATGCTTCAATGCTTATTTGGTCATTTGCTCATTTTCCATAAAAATGTGACTGAGAAATACAGTACAGTATGAACAACCCGGTTTCACAGCAAAGCAGAAAGTCACGTAAATTTAATCTGCCGATTTGTGTTCACATAATTACTTTTTTCTTTTTAGGTTACCACAAATAAAAATGACTCAATGCAAAAGATCACAGCATTTTATAAAATGTTCATGAATAGACTAGTTCATAAGGAAAAAAAGTCTATATTCAGAGGTGGGAAGGATCAGATCGAACTGTCAAGTGGGCGACCCAAATTCCAATTTCATCCTTTCCACCCATGCCTTCAAGCAACTGGTGCAGTTTGCATTCAGTCACTGTTTCGCTGCACTTTCATTTGTATTTTTCTAAGTGTTTCAGAGATTTCTTAAGTAAGTTTGATATGTCTTAAAACAACTCTACTTGACTCATTATGTAGCCACTGTAAGTTAGTTTGGATTTCTCTGTGATTAGTTTGAGCCTCTTTTTGGTGACCAGCTCATGAGATGACTGGTCACTGGTAGAAGAGCAGAGAAATATTTTTTCAGACTGTATGGATCACCAGTGTCACTACAACAGTTTGACATCAGTCTTATAGTTTACTAATTAGTCCTACATATTGACATCTGACAGCACATTTCTGAAAGAGATGTTGTCCCTGTGTCACAAGTACAACTAAAAATGTCCTAATAATGGATAGCTAAATGTTTGCCTGAAGCTATGTAACAATGTTAACCAACCAATATGGTAGCACCAGATTAGTTTTAAGATAATGTCGGGAAACCAAGCCATACTTTTTATGGTAATAATGATAATTCCTTTTCACTGTGGAGCTGAATATAAGCTATAAAGAAGTACCTCAGTATAAAGAGTACCTCAGTATCCAAGTTACATTCGCCTACCAAGCTACAACTACATGATCCAGGTAAATCCTTTAATGCCTAGATTTATTTACAATTATATAAAAACAAAATTAAGTACATTAAAAAAATAAAACGGAAAAAATTTTAAAAGGCTGGAAAAAGTAGAATTGCGTAAATAAAAAAGATTTAGTTTATAAATGAAAATGAATTAATCAATCAAATATTAATTAACTTAATAATAAATATTAAATATGTAAAGAAATTAAAATATTAAATTTAAAAAAACAAACAAGCAAACAAAAAAACCCAATTTGAACCAAATTTTATACAAATGAGCATGAAATTTAGATACTGATAATGTTTTTATAAAGAGGAAAGGAATGGGTCACACCAGTACAGACCTCAGTCTGTTACTGTAGCAGCCCAAACAGCTAGTCATGTAAATCATTGTGGTCAGACAAAAGGATCCAGTCAGTCACTCCCGTCAGACAGTAAGCCAGAACTGCCAGGGGAAAAGCCTACCAACACCATCACCACAATAATTCTGTTTGATGTGTTTTTTCTGTTTTAATCAGCTTTTTGATGATCTGCTTGTGTCCCCCCCACAGAACCTCTAAAGTGAAAAATTTAAAGAGCAACAAAAACAGGTTAATGTACTGGGACCAAAATAAACAAAATGCAAATCTCAAATGAGGAGGTTTGTAATCCTATTAAGTGCGTCACGTTTTTGCAACATGTGACCAAAACTTGTACCTTCTGGCCTGATTAAAAAGTGACACGGACTGAAACAGGTGCAGGAGAAGACAGAGAATGAAAAATGAGGGGAGCGTACAGTAGATGAATAGAAAGGCTTGATAGAACAGACTGGACAACACTTAATGATTGATAGTTAACATTTTTGGTTCCTCAGGGTAATTTTCTTCCTGACATTTACACCCTGCCACAACATGGATTCATTTTTGAACAATTATAATATGCCCAGTGGAGCTGATATTTATATTGCATGGATCACAGAACTAACTTCAAAACAGAAGTGTTATGCAAGACTATAAATCTTGACTGTGAGCGTTTATCCTCTCTGCTCCATACAATCTCCTCATTTGACCTGACAACTGTTTCCTCTGGCTTCTCATGCCTAAGGTCTCATTTATAAATTATTTTCATTTATAAGTGGTAGGTTGCAAACCTTGAGTGTATAAATCACTTACTGAGGTCACCTTGTAGTTGTTATGATAAAGACTTAAAAGTACTAAGAAAACTGCCCATTGTAACAGACTAGTTTGTCTCTGTTCCTGTTATATTACTGTATGTGAGTGTACCTGAGTCAAATCATCATAAATTGTAACAAGTCATTGTCTTCTCTAAACTTTTAAGTGGGGATTTTAGAATCAGTTTGTATTTGATGTGTAGACAAACATGCCTAAAGAAGTTTCTGCTGAGACATTCTTCTAATGATAAAAAGCTATACTTCCATCCTTTTTGGGAAAAGATAATTAGAAATACTTCCCATTAGGTGAAATGAGTCACTTAGGAGCCAAGGGTGAGAAGAAAAAAGTAGACTATAACAAACAGTGGCCATATTTGATCTTGAGGCCTGATTACAGAAGTTACAGCATCTCAGTATGTCTTATTCAGTCATGCTAACCAAATTGGTTGTTTTTGCAATCCATTTAAAGGTGAACTTCGATATTTTTCAACCTGTACCTATCTTGTAGCATGCTACATAATCATTTACTCACCCAGACAGTTGTGGCGGAACTCGAACTCCATCAGAAAATATTTATGTGAACACGCGATCAGCACAAATCCATATAACGGGAGCGATCGGGCAATCTTTGCTCGCCCACTAAATAAATCATTATCTGCCACAAAAAGCCTTTGTTTTACCAATGTGTTGTTAGCAAATGCTAGTCGGATCCCTCCGTGACCTGTATGCAGCATGTACCTCCTTTGTTGTTGTTGATCACTCTGTACTGTAGGACAGTTCGCTATTTGCTAAGATAATAGCAACATGGTCCGTGTTTGTGTATTTACAAGTTGTAAAAATAGATTGTAGCCAACCGTTTTCAGTACGAAGTGAATTCGCCCTTTTTCCCTGGCGTATGGTAGTGACCTTATAGCTGTAGCAGGCCAGCAAAAAAGGCTTGAAAGGACCCCGGAATAACAACAACATAGGAGGTAAATGCTGTATACAGCTCACGGAGGGATCCGATTAGCATTTCCAACAATTGCCCCTTCGCTCCCGTTATATGGATTTATGCTGATCGAGTGTTCACATAAATATTTTCTGATGGAGTTCGAGTTGCACCACAACTGTCTGGGTGAGTAAATGATCATATAGCATGCTACAACATAGGTACAGGTTGAAAAATACCGAAGTCTCCTTTAATACAAACCATAATGGTGTCCTCTAAAGTCAGGGTTCCCAAACTAATGATTGCTGACTGAATGACATACCGTATTAAGTTATCTTTAAAAAAATCAGAAATCTCCATAAAGTAGAAGGATAAAAATTTTTTGGGTGGATTCTGTTTACTGTTGAAAGAAAGCCCAAGCCTACATGCCCAAAATCAGCTTTTCTCAGTGAGATAATACCAAATTCACATTTGTTATTGTTTATGCATTGATTTGTTCAAAAGTTAAGGTGCTAATTGTACAGATTTATCTCTGAATTAATTATTTAAACCTGTTACAAATCCCAAATTATATGATAAATCTCAAGTATATACTTTATGCAACTATCTGGTGAAACCCTAAAAATGTCTTGTGACCCCAATGGGGGTCCTAAGGCCGTATTCGAAAATCATTGCTCTGGCTGTACAAGCAGCATCAAGGGAATATGAGTGTTACCATATAAGATCAAGCATCATTCCCAGTGTTTCCTGTAATGAGCCAGAAAGTTTCCTTTCTGTAGGATGAATGTTTGAGACCCATATACAGTGTGGGAACTGTTTTATCCATGACCGAGTTATGTTCA
Source organism: Craterocephalus amniculus (assembly GCA_036024015.1). Classification (NCBI taxonomy): domain Eukaryota; kingdom Metazoa; phylum Chordata; class Actinopteri; order Atheriniformes; family Atherinidae; genus Craterocephalus; species Craterocephalus amniculus. Next base: position 576 of record JAVQJG010083603.1, on the reverse strand, counting down.
GTCAATAAAACATTTATTCATTTTCTGCTTGAGTGCAGTCAGTAAAACATCGCATGGTCAAGGATTGAAAATGATTCTGGTCGTTTCCATTTATTTTTTTAGTTGCATTTCACATAACACTTAAGACCTGGGGTCACTCGGGAGCTTTTGGGCCAAAGTCCTGCTGGTTTTAGATGTTGCCTTACTGTGACATTTCAAATGAAATGTTTCTCCAACATGTTGCTGTTAAGTTCTGCACAAGCCTCTTAATGACACAATGATTTGTATCAAGTGTGTTAAAAAAAGGGAGACTTTTAAAACATGTGTGGAGGATTGAATTTATAACAAAATGATAACAGTTACCAGGAAGCGTCAGCAGGGGGAGTTTGGGACTTTTGAGCAGTATACAGGAGCGCGCTGCTTCCTTGCCTCAGGGCCTTTTCACATGGCGTGCTCGGGCCCGTGCCGTGCCCGGGATCGATTACTCCTGAGTTGTGTTCACATGCCAGTGCTTGAACCAGGCTCGGGCACGCTTGGTAATGTCGGCACCAGAACACTAGGTGGCAGTGTTGAGGAAAGTTGGCTGATAGCGAACAA
>JAVQJG010083585.1:0-16715 GCA_036024015.1 Craterocephalus amniculus | reverse complement strand
CTCAAGAGCATCCATAGAATGAGTCATTCTAATAAATTAGAAGTTGCAGAATAATGTTATATAACTGTTGCTATAGTGCATCATAAAACATTGTTTGTTTATAATTGTATTTATGAGGCGTTATAAATGCATTCTAATGCCTTATAAATGTGGGCTTCGAATAAAGTGTTACCAAAGGTTTTTATAAGATATTTCTCAAGAGCAACTTTAGAACAAATTTAAGAAGATCCGTAAGAAGATGTTGGTGAGTGAGGCCCATTGATTGCACCATAACAAAGGTAATGGTGCAACAGCACACTTTATACAGGTTTAGCTTGTTGTCAAGTTCTGCAGTTATGTTGACCCTTATTAATCAGATTTAAGTGTGCTGCTGCAGAGCCATTTTCTTCTTGGAGATAATACCCTTTCTCCTGCTAACACTTCCAAACAAACCATGTTTGTTCATTCTTTCTGCCCTCTTCTAGATGTACTGTTGTGCATTGGCCGTAACATTTAACTCGTAGCTCCAGGGTTTTTGCCGTTTCTCTGAGAATTGTGCAGTTGAACTTAGGGTGAGCTGACTGAGACTCTACTCCTGGGAAGATTGACGGCTGTAAAATATTAATGAAATATAAATAAACGTATGAATAATGTTTTTCAGTGCAGAATGATGGACTCTGTATTGTTTGGAAAAATATTCTTACAACAATGAGCAAATTCTGCTTCTCTAAAATAATTACTCCTTAGCATCATGTTACACAAACTGAACGCTGCTGACAAAAAAAGCTAAGATGCACTTTTATAGGTGCTCATACTGATGGTGATTTATTTATCATTTAATTTTATTAGCAGCATCTGGCTGATACTTAACCTTTTAATTCCTATGGAAGCATTAATGGTGGATGAATCTTTTTCACACTGCAGCATCATGGCTTAGTTTATGGCTCAGTGTAATATGTGTTGTTGTTAATCTGATGAAGATCAAATTAGTTTTATTTTTTTCTGCAATTGTTAATTTTTCTTGCTTTGAGAATAATTTCAACAAATTTATCATCATGGCCCTGGCAGGTAGGAGTGTGTTGTAGTATTCTTCAGCTCCCAGCTCCGTACCCTGAAGATGAATCCAAACACTTCCACCTTTCAAAGTGTTAAAGTGACTCAGGAAGTCTAATTAATCCTGACAATCTAAATTTAACAACTCACTCCGGAAAGCCCACAGTTTCAACTAGATGCATTGTGAACTAAGCCATGCTCATTAGCCAGTCAAAACACAGCCTGCCTGCTTGCTACAGCTGCCAGCCGCTCGCTGCAAACACTCTAAATGCAGGTTAAATATTGAACAGGTTCACTTCATACCTTCCGCCGCCCATCACTCACTGCACTGGAGGTGGTGGCAAGCCAGCGATATTAATGACAGCTATTACCCCCAGTGCTTTGAACAATTTTCCAACGCTTATATCCTGTAAGAGGTTAGATGAATGGTTTTAAATGAAGCACAACAAAACCGCCAATCTTGTTAAGAAGACTTCAGCTCTAGCGTAGCTACTTAAAAAAGCTTTGCCACATTGAGAGCTGCAACCTGTTAATGTGTGTGTAAATCCTACTTCATCAAATATAAAATGAGGCGATTTATGTTTATCGTGTTTATTTTAACATTTATCCCTGCTAAATGAATGACGGTACTCAGTGTGCAACAATACACGGCTGAAGTGCGTCTTAAAAGAGCATCTTGACTGATTAATACAGCAGAGATGAAGAGGTGAGAGGAAGAGGAAGGAGAGGAAGATGTCTGCAGCCATGGCACATTCTGTCCACCCAGCTAAGAAGTGAGGCAGAGGGGAGAGAGTGCCGGTTGCTGTCTCTTATCGTGACACCACCTCTCTCCTCATACTGTCTCACATATGGAAATTAACACAAACACACTCACACACACCCACGTGAATTGTGCAAGACAGTAGTGGCATGCAAACGCACCCAAGTCTAACAGATTTTGTCCATCAGAGATGCACACACACACACACAAACGTGCCTCCTTCTGCGCTGTTGGGCCTTTTTTCCAAGAGCTGTGTGACGGCTCAGAGGGGGGTCACCGACAGTGGGAAGCTTTCAGTGAGTAAACAAGGGGAGAGTGAATGGCTGCTTGGCGGAAAGAGGGAAAAATGGGGTCTGGAAGCAGAGAGGGAGCGACAGCTGGGGAGAGGAATAAACTGGATAAAAGGAATGGAATAAAATAACGGGCTCAGAGATGGTATATAAATTGTGAAAAAGGAAGAGGATCCAGCTGATGCTGCTGCTGCCATCCACCTGTCCATGCATGTCACACTGACACTGGCGCTCCGTAGAGAGCAATTACCACTGCGCTGTCCATGCAGCGCTCTAGTAGATATGACAGCATTATCTCAATGCTGTTGTATGGAGGAGTGCATCAGCTCTCTTTTAGATACAGTGTCATCACATCCGGGAAAGAACACTGGCATTGGGAAATAAACAAAAACCTGCATCACTTTCAACTGTCAGGCTCTGGATTTGCTGTCTGAACAGTAGAAATCAGTTCATTAACTGTTTACACTTGAGTTAGAAAATCCTGCATATTTAACACAATGTTGTATTTAAGGAAAGCTTTTACAGGGAGGGGGTGGCATTCAAAAAGAGGGAAGGATGACCAAAGCACCTCTGAGGTCCAAGATAAAAAGCGTTTATTTAAAAGAGGCAAGTATGGAAAGAGTAGTTAAAAAGCACCTACGCGTTGTAAAATGCATTTTAAAATTTGAATTGAAACTCCCTTATTGCAGCTTTTGCCTCTTGTTTAGTGTCCTCTAATGTTTCTAACAGGCTCACATACAATCCATGTCACACTTTCTAAACACTTCTAAGTCGCATTGGACAGACATGACAGACTTTAGCCACTTTTATCTGTCCATGTCTCATCCCTGTGGAAAAAGAATGTCAGACATGGTGGATTTTCCCACGGGGAGGTTCCCATTACGACACATCTGAGAGACTGTGTTTTGAGGCAGTACTGAGCTGATACACACATGCATACACACAGGACCGCTGACATAACTGCATCCCCCAGAGGTTCCTGTTGCCACATTTCTCATTTTATCAAGCTGTGTGAATCTCACTTTGCCACAAGTTGCTATGGTTACTTGTTAGATCCAGCTGGTCCCAGAGGCAAAGGAGCAGTCCTAAATGTGTATTTGTACGTGCTTGTTGTGTGAAATATTTAACAACTTACTGTTTTATCTGAATATAAAGGAGAGTGAATGTTAACCTTCAGTCTGAGCGTGATGCTTGTCCATGCATCATCCTCTCTGAAGACACCGGTGACACCAATCAGCATCAGTTACAGTGAGCAATCAGTGCATTAGAGGAAAAGCTGCAGTGAATCATCACTTTTATGAGTTTTTGTTGATAATGAAGCTATTTGTATGTGGGTTTGTTTTTGCCTGAAATGTACTTTCTGATGATTATATTTACAAACCAAAACTACAACTCTCTGATATCCACGCTAGGGCCTGTCTGTCGTGCTTCATCAGCGCAGTAATCCTGTATCTGCAGCACCGTCTCCTGTGGCTAATCTCCTTATAATGGTTCCAGAGGCTGTGTACGAGCTCAAATGGCCTGTCTGTTTGCATTTCAGTGTTTTCCAGCACATTTTCTCTTCATCCGCTGGTCTGTGTCCTCATACCATCACCTGCTGTCCAATCTGGAAGGTTGACAATAACCTAACAACTGTCACAGCTGATGCCACTGTTAGAATATAACCTAATTCCAACAAGTGATTTCAGATCAGCTATAGTGTTTCTCTAAGTGTTTAATAAGGTGACCTCCTCCCTAGCTGTCACATTTTCTTTTCTTCTCCTTGTCCAGCGCCTGCTTGTCTTCATGTTTGTTTTTCTGTCCTGTACGGTTTATCTGCCCGCATGGCCGTCCATCTGCGTATCTGCCTGCACGTTGGCATGTCGACGTGTGCAAAACACATCTGCTCATCTCACCATTCGCCTCTGTGACAGCTAACCGCTGAGCATATTCGTCTCCGTCGGTTCGCTGCATGTTCCTGAGAAACATTAAAAAGAATAATCTGAGGCTTAGCTCATGTGAAACTGATTGCTTTTCACCCTCTCAGTTTTTGACAATGATATTGATGAATGGGTTTATGGGAAAATGTGGCATGGAGCAGCATCTTGGCTTATTTTGATGCCTGTGTTATGAAGTCCTAATGAGTTCCATCTATCATAGCATGCTGACAGGTTTTATCGTGCAGATCAATATGAACATGTCATGCATTGTAACTGCTTTGTGCACCTAAAATTTATTTTTGTGGTATGTGAACATAACCACATGTGAAATATATGTTTACACCATGTATAGTGCATTTGGAAAGTATTCAGGCTTTGTTTTTTACCTTTTTATATTGAAGTTTTATTCTTTAAACGTGAAGGTATGTTTCTGCTATCTATCTACACTCTGTACCCCATAATAACAACACAAACACAGAAAAAAATATCCAGCATATCCTTTGCATTGATACTCCCATGTTTTACTGAGGTTCAGTCCATTTTTTCTTCTTTTTTTCAGTTTTTCTTTGGCTTGTCCGGCATGATTGCGAGCAGAACGATGGTCTGACTGCTGGGTTCTGCCGAGCAAATTTGCTTTGCCAAGTGTAGCATTAATTTTATTTTTTTAATAATGTTTTATTACTGCATTTATTTCATATTGCTGGACTTGAGGGGACAGAATGAGAACAGAAAAGAAAAAAAAGAATATAAAGATCAGCAGACAGCTCTGAGGACTGCTGACAACAATTCAGTCCAACCACAGACTCTGGACAACTGTACAAAAACACAAGAAGGAACATCCTACGTCTGCTGGAGGACAAAGCTGACAACCATCAGGAGCACCAATGAAAAGAAACCATGAATCTTAACTAAAACCAGAGTAGCAGAAACACACAGACTCAAAGCACTGTACTGTCCTCTTCTGTATGTCCGGGCTCGGGGGCAGCAGCCCCAGCAGGGAAGCTCCGACTTTCCTCTCCCAGCCACATCAAGCAGCTCATCTTGGAGGACCCCGAAAATTCCAGGCCAGCCAAGACATATAATTATTTTAGCGTGTCCTGGGCCTACCGCAGGTAGGTGGGACATACCGGGAAAACCTCCCCAGGAAGGCTTCCAGGAGGCATCCTGACCAGAGGACTGAGCCAGCTCATCTGGCTCCTCTGGATGCAAGACCCCGAGATACTTGAACTTGGGGCCGGACCCCATCAGTGTCATGATCTCAGACTTGTAGGTGCTGATTCTCATCCTGACACACTCAAAGTATCTATCAGTGAATAAAGCTAAAGGGCAACACAGTGACTGTGTCGGCATGCAGAATTTACGGAGTGAAGAGGGTTCAAAGACGAGGGGTCATGCAGATGTGACCCCGCCTGCAGAAAGGTCGTAGGCCGATGTTACTGCCCTTACATGCCTTTAAAGATGCAATCCATTTCTTTTGATCATCTCTGAGATGGTTCTATCATTTGATTGGAACAAAGCTATCTTAGATTAAACTGACTGACATGATATGGAAATACACACCTCAATACAATACAATGCACATCAGAGCAAAAACTGAGCCATGACTTTGAAGGAGCAGCCCAAAGAGTTCGGAGAAAGGAAAGAGCACAGCAGCCTTCTTACTTCTTAAGTCCGCTGGGGCAGCCTGGCCAAACTAAGCTGTTGGGAGAGAAAAGTTTCATCAAGAGAAGTAACTCAGAGCCCAAACATCACCCACAGAGATCCTGTGGTGATGGGAGAAGTTTTAGAAGGACAACCAGCCTGTGAAGTCTTTGGCCTCAACATGTGGAGGAAATGAGGACTCCTCATCATTTTCTCAAAGCTTTATGGCAGCAGCTGCAGTGACTTGGTGACTGGTTGTGATTAAAAGACATATTAGCTCTGCAAACATGTCCAAAGAGCTGAGGATCTCAGAGTGGCCCGAACTTTCACCCTCTATCACAACAATGACCCTGAACACAGCCAGAGCAACACAAGAGTAGCCCCGACATGAACTCAGTGACTTTTCTTTCAATGACCCAGCCAGATTAAATCTAAACTGAAGATATCTGGAAAGACCTGAAAATGGCTGTTCACCATTAAACCTGACCTAACTGGAGAAGATCTGCAGAGAAGTAGAGGGATAAAAAAAATGCAAAGGTGCTTCCACAAAGAATTGAACAAAGGCACCCAATACTTTGATCCATTTAATATTTCAGTTTTTCTTTAATTCTTTAAAAGATTTAAATGATTTAAAACGTTGAAGAGAGTCTCCATATTTTCCAAATGCATCGTGTGAGAAATTGACCAGAAGCAAGCATTCGTGATGAAGTTATTGTAACTAATTTACTTTTTAAGTTATTTTTGTGGCATAAATACAAGTGTTACAAGCTAAGTCTTGATTGCTGCTAAACTAACTGAAAATATTTTCCCTTTCCCAGCCAGTGCTGTCATATCTGTGTTTTTCCTCAAGGAGACGGTGCGTGCGTCTGACATAGTCGGTAAGCAAACACAGCACGCCAACACAGTCCACTGAGATTTATAATTCAAAGCGGACATATTCTATTTCATATCTTTAAATCTGCGCTCACAGGAAGGGAAAAAATGTCTTTATCGAAGAAACACACTGAATTCCAATTTCACATTGTGACTGCCTTGTAAAAGGAGAGAGGAAAAAATAGTATAACTGCTATTTTTTGGCATTGGAGGGAAAAAAGGTGTGCCAGGCTCACGTCTAATTGTAATGTTGCATAAAAAGCCATTGTTTGCCTTGACAGTTTGTTGAGTCTGCTGCTTGTGTAAGTGGCATGATTGTCATGGCCGTCACATTGACGATCGTCACAGCTGCTGGATTGGAAATTCATATCATCACCATACAGCTCTGAGGACTGCTGGTTTCCCAAAATAATTGGCTTCAAATTTTAGCATTTTTGTTTTGGTCCTGTAATTGTTGAATGTCATTATCAGCCACATCGTGCAAGCATTTCATTGTGGATGTATAAAAGTCAGCAAAGTAAGAAAAACCAAGACAAACACAATGACTTTGTGCAGTATAAACGCCTGTATTTTGTCAAGTTTTTTATTTATAAGTGAGAATTTTGAAACACAGATGTAGCTCAGCCTACAGTATTGTGACCTCACAGAGGGTGTAAAGTTTAATTTATGATTTTTCAGTTTCCCAGAGTTTATTCATAGCAGGCTGCTACAATCCATACTGTTATAATGAGTTACTAGATCGAACCAATAAAATAACATGTCTCTCTCTCCCAATAGGTGGCACTTTGGCAATAACAGGAACGTACCTGCTGGTGACCTTTGCCCCCCATAATTCAACACACATCACAGCAGAACTGGTCCAGTACTACGCCATCAGCTGGCACTTCCTGCTTTACCTTGTGGGTAATCCTGTAAAACGCTCTCGCTTCGCTTGAGTTCAGTAAAAGACAGTTCAAATCAATTTGAAGAGAAACTAAAGTTATGACAGATTTGATTTCAAAGTGCTTCAGACACGTTGTTGTTCTTTGTGGTCCTGGCTGTGTTTTGTAAGTTGTAGCTGAATTTCAGCCTGATCAGTTTCCTCCATTTTACTTATTATTCCATTTACATTTTACTTTATTCTTCCACCAAAGAGTTTGAACTAAGCTGAAGGATTAAGTAAACGTGTCCTCACACCTTGGGAAGATCTCCTCTTCTATTCTATCCCTCCAGAAAGTTGCTGTGTTGCAACTGCAACTATCAACAAAAATTCACCCAAGCCAAAATGATTTAAAGGAATAAATCTTGTTTTCCTAGTGATATGATGAATTTTGGATTTACAGTATATTATTAGTTGAAATTGCAACATGGCAACTTCCTGGAGCGACTTCTGTTCAGTTTTGCACTTGGTTGTGAGAAACAAATGCAGGATCACAGATGTAAGTGCACCAACACTCATCCATGCCCTCTCCTAGTTCAATATCACCTCAGGCAGGAACGGCACAAACATAGCCGTTGCCATAGTGACTGATTTTTATTAAAACCTGCTCATCACAAAAATGTTAATAGTAGCTCCAGATTTTAAAACTTGTCATGGTGATCACAACCTGCTGCAGGAAGGTGTTTCCCACTTTTCCTTGTTGAACGTTTTGAGATGTCTTTCCAAATCATCCGATTTTCTGTCTATTAACAAGTGGTTATCTGCACATAAAACCAAGCAGAGAACTGCAGTCAGCAGCCCCTGAGGAGCTGCTGACTGCGTAAACAATGAATGTGTGTCCTGAATGTGCAGCGGTGCCATCATTATTCATGGTGCAGAATTCCACATGAAAACCTGCTCCTGCCTTTTGAATCAATGCAAACACAAAAAAGAAGCGACTGCACGAAAAACAAAAGAGAAACGTTGGAGCAGCGTTATAGACGGACAGCCTGAAAGACTGATGTTTTCAAATCGCTTCCTCTCCCTGCCGTGATTGATGGTGTGCAAAAGGGTACGCCGTTTTGCATTTCAGGCAGCAAATTTGTTCATTTCTCATCAGCCGGCAGCAGAGCAGCTTCCAACAAGTACAGGATTAACTCTAGCTAGCTGGTGATTAATCAGAGGAAATGAAATATCCATTGCTGACTTTTCATTATTTCCAGAGGTCAAAGCATCATGAAGTTAGGAAGGACAGTTTGGTGTCATTTAGTGTGCTTGTGTGTAGAGGCAACTGGTATCTGTGTCATTAATGATCCTCATTAATAAATTTCCACACAGAATAATTACATTTTGACCTAAGCCATTTATTCATCACACTTAACCGCTGCACCAAGATGATTTTGAGAGACATTTAAAGGTCAGCTTGCCTCTTTTCCATCTTTTCGGTACGACTCTTGTGCTTCTTCTTACTCTCCATATTACAGCTACATGTTTATCAGAGGTCTATGAACAGCTGAGTGCTGCTGGACTCAAGGACAGCCTCAGGCCCTGCTCATTAAAGACAAAAAATGTATTTCATTTTTCTGCCACAGCCATCTGTTTTAATTAAAATGCGCTGATCACCGGCTGCATGCAGCGCTTTGTTATACGGGGAGTAAAAGTGAAGTTTAGATCACTTCCTGTCCAGAATTTGAGGGATTGGGATTCACTTACCTTTCCTGTCTCTCAACAGCTCATAGAGGTCGTCCTCTTCTGCATCCTCCTCTATTTGTACAAGATGAAGAAAGTGAAGCACATCGTCATTGTGATGCTGTTGGTGGCCTTGCTCGGTATGAACAAGTTGAAGCTGTCTAAATGAGGGCAGAGGTTATGGATTAAGCCATTTTCTGCTGCCAAAGGTTGCCTTGTTGCCAGGTTACCAAAATGGACCTCTGCTCTATGATTATTTCTCTACAGAGATGAGTGCAGAAAAATAAATTAACCATACCCACTTTTTAACAACAATCAATGAGGAATTTCTTTGTTTGTACAAGTTGCATAGATGCTGACGTGACCCCCTCCCTCTGTATCGTTGCAGCATCTCTCACAGTCATCTCTGTCAAAGCTGTGTCAGGGATGATCACAGAGACGATAAAAGGCCATCTGCAGCTCATCTATCCCATCTTCTACGTCATGCTTGTCGTCATGGTGGCCTCATGTGCATTCCAGATCAAGTTAGTCAAGCTTTTCTCCACCTCTCTGGACTTCTATGTTTTTTTCTCTAAGCCTCTAATTTAATTTCTAAAATGCTGCATGTTTACCGCAGGCTACATGCTGCTGTGGTTTTTGAGTCTCTGCATCAGAACTACAGTGTTACAGTGAAGGATTTGGCTGCTGAATAGTGCATCTGGCACCTCGTCTTCTTCTTCTGCAGGTTTCTTAATCAGGCAATGAAAATGTTCGACGCCACAGAAGTGGTTCCCATCAACTTCGTCTTCTTCACTGCGAGCGCCATTATTGCAGGTATGCCAAACACAAGCTTCCTCACTGTTATTTCACTTTTCCTGCTTAGATAATAAATGAAATAATAATGTAACTAATCCCATTAAGAACAAATCAATGGCATAATCCCTTGTTTATTTCATCCTTTAGCCATGCCATTACACCAGGTGACTTGCTCTTGTCTCAAACAACGCCTGTTTATTTTGAGCCAGTCCAATGAAGCCTGCGTTGTCCTGATAGCACAAATACTCATCAGCAAACCAAATATGTATTCATCTGTGACTGAAAGTCCCCAGAAAATGCATAATTCATCCATGTTGAGCAGTATTTGCTTAAACAACAGTGGCTACTTGTTGTTTTCTAAGAAGACTCAGACTACAGACGTTCTTGCAGCCCTCTGTGGACTCTGTAAAGCTGGCTGGAACTAAATCCCAACATCAACAACTATTAAAATATTCACCAACAATTCCAATGTTAATCATTAGCAAGTTTAATGCAAGTTGAACACATTATTTAGCATTTTATTCAATCACCACTAGAACTAAATATTATTGTGCAGGGATGAGTCTCGGTAGGAAGCCATGCAGGTTTTTCCTTTTTTTTCATAATGGTGCATTAGCGAAGTCCATACCTCAAAGAATTAAAGCTGTCAAGGAGTCAGAAGAACTTTTTTCTAGCTTTTTTTCCCTCTTCTTGATTTAAAAAAAAAAGCCAGTTTCTTTTGTTGCAGTGGTAAACACCATGGCTCCTTGTTTGAGCCTCGGCTGGGGGCCTGTCTGTGTAGTGTTTGCAGGTTAAGGTTAATTGATGTTTCTAAATTTTTCAGGGTCTCTGTCTCTGGTCCAGGCCTCCCATCAATCCTAACATTGACCTATGTGGGGTTAGACGATGAATAAATGGATCTGTGCTTTTTACTTTTTTTTACTGAATTAAACAACCAATTGAAGTCCTTTTACAGATGGTGATTTCCATCATTTTTTGCTGGTAATTACAAGATGAGAACACAAAAGGAAGCAAGTTTTGCAAGACTAATAAAGTGTTGTGTTTTCTCGCTGTCAACAAATCCATTAGGCAGCATAATCCTTTCAGATTTGCCTGAGGATCATGTTTCATCCCCACAAATTCCTCAGTAAGACATGTTGCAAAATATCCTTCAGAAGCTGATATTAGTCCAGCATAATTACCTAAGTCATGTTTGGGGTACATTGTGATATCTAACTGTAGTCTACTAATATTGCTTATGGATGGTGCATTATTGCCTTTAAGGCTTTAGAATATGACTTACTGTATTGGGCACTTATGCTGTGAGGCTAACGATGAGTGAAAGACACAGGAATCAAATTATTTATAGCAAGTGTTTTCTGTCAGGTAAATTTTTATCATACTGTCAGTAAGTCAAGAAAAATAATAAGAGAAATGTTTTCCAGAAGCAGTTTGTAACTTAAAGAAAAAGGCTACCTTAAATGCTTTCACAGTTTAAAACCCTTCTTGAGCCTGAATGGACCTCGTTTTTTTTATTAAATCTGTTTCCTCATTTTTTTCTTTTCTTCTGGCACTATTTCAACCCGATTTCAGAGACGCTTCAGTGGAGTGAAGTGGTCCAAAAAAATATCAAGAAGGAATCAGCTAAAAAAAAAAAAAAATTCTTTCCAGCATTCTGCCCTGATTTCCTGCAATCAAACAGAAACACATTGGCCTATGTGGGCCACAGACGATTTTGTGGTGTTTTGAGTTACTCTCACCTTTTCTGAAGAGCTCTGGTATTACTATTGCTCTGTCCACCTACGCAAATAACCCACAATTGACTGCACTGAACAACAAATTGCTTGTATATTATATCAGCGGTGTGAGAACATCCGTGGGCGGGCTTCTCCTTTAAGATTAGTTTCACAATGAAGAAAATTGTTGTTTTGGTTTTAACCTGCTGATGGTCAGTCATTTGTGGATGGTGACAGGTACGAGTAAAAAGAAAAAGCACCTGTTCTGTGTAGAAAATGTTTCATGGTGGATGATTTAAAGCATTTAAATTATTATAAAGTCAATGTATTCTCAGGATTTTTGGAGCCATGTTTAAAAACTGTAACAAATGCATTTTCACGTGTTTTTTTTTTTTTTTTTTAGGGATTGTATTTTACCAGGAATTTGAAGGCTTGGCTTTACTGAACATTTTTATGTTCTTATTTGGGTAAGTTTTGAAAAACTTTGTCACTGCAGCCTGGCTGCCAGCATGTTTTATTCCCTGTAATGTGGCCTTAATCATCCCTGAAACTCTTCTTCCAGTTGTCTTCTGTCATTTCTCGGCGCTTTCCTGATAACTCGAAACAGGCCAAAAATAAAGCAACAAGACCGCATTTTCATTGCGATGGATAGGATTCCTGGTGAGTTTTTATTTTTAATTAGCTCTCTTTACAAAACGATCCTTTGCCAAACAACCCAGGTAGAGACGAAATGAGTTTAGACAGCAGCGACCCTGGATTCATCTGACTGTAAATGTCTGCAGCCCTAGCAGCAGGGTCCATCTAATGAGCTGTGCTGTCCATGTTCACAGGGAGACAGCACACAGACAAAGTGCAGCCCGAGGCAAAGGCTCAAACATACGAATCGCTGGCAGCCAAACTCATGTGCAACAGAGCTGGCCAAACGGACGATTCATAGGACTGGCTCCATCTGTTGGGACTGCTATTTTGGTGAATGTCTGTGCATGCACGCCTTTTACTGGGTTCAACATAATCTTTATTTATAGATAAAATGGTCATGGAGGCAACAACGGAAACCAGTGCCAGCCAACAGCCAGTGCTGGTGGATAAGATTTCATATCCAACCTGGAGAGAAGAGAAGTCCTTCTTAAAGAGAAATCTGTGTAAATGTCAGTAATGCCTTGTGAGGGAAAACTGACTCCGAGATGATTAAACTCTTCCAGCTGAAAGAACGACAGACACTTCACTAACAACTGCTTTTATTTCCACATTTGTAATGAGATGAAAGGGTGGCAGGTGCTTCTCTGTTTAACAATTATTTTAATCAAGTGAATAAACTGTTTGGTTCAAGTTAATACGTGATGCAAGTCTGAGGATGCAGCACTACTGCGCTCTGCTGGTTGGGAAGGGGCACTCAGACAACCACGCAGCTCTGTGGCTGTAGTGACCCGATGTGGATTCACTAAAAGCTTTTTTTCTTTTTTCACTATTCATGCGGTTTAAAGAAGCCATTATTAATTATTTGTTGTTTTTTTTTTGTTTAAATACATTTGTAGCATTAAGCTTCATCTTCATGACAATGTAATATGACTTGTATTTTCAGCCTCGCCGCCCATCTTCACCTTAGATAAACCTCAGACTACATATTTAACACAACTGCTACCAAACAGTAGCGTTGCCAAGCAACAAAACTCTGCCACCTACTCATTATGGGATGTGTGGGAAACTACGGCTCATGCCAGTGACTATCAGAGGACCGAAAGTTGGATCTGTAAGATGCATTTCCTTATGAGAGCCTTCAGTGCTTTAATAAAGCCACTGTTCACCATTATTGCATCATATTAAGGTTATTTTTGTTTCTTTTTTATTATGTTCAAACAAAACATCTTCACTGCAGTGACACATTTCTGAAGTTGACTTTAAATAATGGATTAACCTGAACATGCAAAGAGGATGCAAATGAAATTCTTTCGTAAAACCGGTAATGAAAAAAAACAAAGTTTCCTCCAGTTGCAGCATTCATCTGAGTCTTTTATGGAGCTTTTCCTGGACAAATCAAATCTGGAAATATAAGCAACTCTGGCTAGTAGAAATAATGAGTATATGCCCTCCTGGTGTGCAGCAAACAACCAAAAATTCTGTTTGTAGTAACGCCACCAGGAAGCTTTTAGTCATCAGCCAAGGCACAGGGTTTCTGTTAAATTACTATTAGAAATAAGTCTTTTAATTCCCTCTGCAGCCTCTCATCATGCCCCCTCAGTGTTTGCTTTGATAGAGTCACACCTCGACATTGATCTTAGCAAAGCGGTAGTGCAGGGAGGTGGGGTTGCGTAGCAGCAGCTTTCCTCTGTGCTCCTCCGGCTGCTTCAGGAGGGTGCTGAGGAGACCTGCAGCACTGACGAAGCCCAGAGCTTCCCCGCAGCCTGCAGACAGGGAGAAGTCGCCCTGAGTCACCCAGCCCACCGTCACCCGGGAGCAGTGAGAGGTCACACTCGGCAGAGGTTCCGGCCACAGACCTAAGACGAGGTCTGACGATGATGCGGGGTCTGTGGGTGTTACTGTGCTATGAGGAAATTCCAATCCTTGACCGTCAGAAGATGAAGAGGGAACCTTCTTGGAGCCCTTCTTCTGCTGTCTAATTTTGCTTTTAAAGTGGTCTTTATGTGGGGGCTCTTGGGGGCCGGTGCTTCCTTGATGTTTTCCCAGCAGCTGCAGATCCTCTGCGGCTGGCACACACAGCATGGCGTGCAGCTCCGGTTTGCCCTTGGACAGCAGCGACGCCCGCACCCACACCAGACTGGCCCCATGCGCTGCCAGGAAAGACGTCACCGCTGAGCAGCTGAGCGGTGGCACCTCCCCGCCACGCCGTGCCCTCTGACCTTTTGATGATGTGGGTCTGCACCAACCGGAGAGAAGCCTCAAAGACTTTCTATTCCTGGAAAGCATTAAAAATTAAGAACATCCATTTAGAACAGGTGCGAAGATCCACTTTCATCTGCCCCATCAGGTGCCCAGACACGTAAAAATGTTCCTGAATAAGATATTTAATTCCTCCAGCTGAGAACAAAAAGCCTTCACATCACTCAAAGCCTGTGTGAGGGTTTCATGTGGATAGATGCAGCTCTTCCCCTCTACTAATCTCTGTGAAGTATTGCAGCAATTTAAGGGAGGATGTACTTTGGGTATTCTCATCAAGAGACATTATGATGAAAGGAGGAAGACTGGAGAAGCATTGTGTCAAAAGCTGTGCTGATTTCTCTCCACATGAGAAAAAAGGAAGCAAAGACTCGACGCCCAAGGCCACAAAAAACACATTTTACTCAAGGGACCTTAAAAGTCTGCTGCATTAATATAGTTAGACATGTTATTTAAATGTGTTGAATATTAAATCTCTGAAAAGACCTTGGACTGAACCTGTGGTGTTCTTTGTAAGTCACTACTGATAAAAGTTTCCTGCAACTATTTCATGGCAGGATGAGAAGAAGCAGTCACCTCAGCACCGTGAAGCGGCTCGGGGGCTTAGTCACACACATCTCGTGTGACGTCGCCTTCTGCATCATCACATCCGTCTCTGCTGCTCCTCCTCTTGTGAGGACCTCCCATTCCTCTGCCAGCTGTTGCCAAGGGCAACAGAAAGGAGTGAGACAGCCGTGTTTAATGTAATTGGTCCTTTTTGCGGGGGGACGCCTGCAGAAGAGGTTGGAAGGTCAAACTTTGAGAACAACAGTGCCAATCTGTATAACACACCGTGACTGTGAGTTGGTGGGCAGTAGGCGAAGGGCCAGACTCATTAGCATCTCATTTGCATACTGAGAAAGAGGCATATTATTGAAATGAAAAGGGGTCAAGGACTCAGAGATCCTCCCTCTGTCAAGAGATTTATTCTGCCGATAACCTCTCCACTTACTAAAGCTGTAATTTACTGACTGTTATCTTTGCTTGTAGGTGGCCTCGCAGTCAGAAAAAAAAACCTCAAAGCACTTTTGGGTATAATTCTCACCAAGCTCTGTTCTCATTACCTCTTATATTTTTATAAATCCAAAAAGTGTTTTTCTTCATAGCTCATAAGTTAGTTTTAAATATATTGGAGAAGATCCATCAGTAGCACAGACCTTCACAGTCAAGTTCTCAAGAGTTTATTTTCTAATTTTATGCCAGAATAAGCAGGAAGATCTGGCAGCACGAAATGTCTCGGCTGAAAACGGCTCTTTTGTCTCTGATAAAACATTATTTCAGTTTCTTCCCTGTTCAGTCTACAGCTGACCTTTTGAATTTGTCCAGGAGCTCGGCCTCTTGCTCCTCTTGAAAACGAACCCCGGCCGGGCAGTCGGGATAATCATGGGGAAAGTGTGGAGATGCTTTATTTTGCGAGTGTTTCAGGCTCATGTGAAGCCCAGCCACCCGAACTCCTCTGTAAACCTGGAAGGGGGTAGAAAGAAGGCAGAGAGATGCTCAAATTACAGAAAACTTGTCAGACTCATGGGCACATCTTTAAATGTGATGGTACTTCTGCTCCCGGCGGGTCAATGATGCTTGAAAAAACATATAGCTGCATTCTCCAACTCCCTAACTGTATGTATCATCATATTCTAACTTTATTTCCTATCTTCTACTTCATTTATTTTTTTTCTTTTCCATGGTATTGAGTACAAGACAAAAGATTTCATAATTACAATAGAAGAATTGTAATACATTTCATGTAAAAAGAAAAAAAAAGAAAAAACTCTTACCCCATCCTACCACTTGAGATATACACAATATTGCCAAAAGTTAGCTCGCACACCCAAATAATTATAATCAGGTAGTCCAATCCCTTCCATGGCCACAGGTGTATAAAATCAAGCACCTGCACATGCAGACTACTTTTACAAATATTTGTGAAAGAATGGGGGGCTCAGCTCTGTGAATTCATCCATAAAATGACCGGGCAGTCAGCGGATGCTGAGGCGTATAGTGCGACGAGGTCACCAAATTTCTGCTGTCTATTTCTGCAGACCTTCAAACTTCATGTGGCCTTCAGATCAGCTCAAGAACTATGCTCAGAGAGCTTCGTGGAATGGGTTTCCATGGCCGAGCAGCTGCATCCAAGCCGTACATTACCAAGTTCAATGCAAAGCATTGGAT
>JAVQJG010083578.1:0-10798 GCA_036024015.1 Craterocephalus amniculus | reverse complement strand
GGACCAGAAGCTGTGCCGTATGTTCTGTCAGGAAGGGTCTGATTTTCCTGATGTTGTAAAGGGCAAAACGACATGACCGGGCTACAGAGTTAACCTGGTCCTTGAAGGACAGCTGGCTGTCCAGCATGATACCAAGGTTCCTGGCAGAGGTTGTGGGTACAAGCATGATGGAGTCAAGCTGCACACTTATCTGAGGAGGAATTATTTGCAGGACAGACAATGAGCTCAGTTTTAGACAGATTGAGCTGAAGGTGACGATCCTTCATTCATGCCGAGATATCAGCAAGGCAAGCAGATATCCGCAGTGAGACGTGGTATCGTATCGTCTGGAGGGAAGGAAAGCAGGAGCTGAGTGTCGTCAGCATAGCAGTGGTAGGAGAAGCCATGAGAGCTGATGATCTCGGCTAATGAGGTATTTATTACATCTTTCCTTATGAAAGTGTGTTCATATGTCAATTTGGTGCTTGAATACTTAGTTTTTTTTAAGTGTTTTTTCTTTTTGTCCATCCCTCCTGTAAGCAGGAGAGCACATGGTCAACACGGTTGTTGCTATATGAAGGTTATCATGCAGTGGCTATCAAAGAATTGTGATAATCAACAGCAGCAGCTCAGAATAATCAATTCCCCTCGTTGTTTATACATGTTTTAGTCCAATGAGCACAATTTCAATTATTTATTTGATTGACTTTGGTAAACATATTTGTGAACTAATTGTGCTGTTGCATAATTGGTAAATATGAAGTAGAATTTATTTTCCACATGACATGGTGCTTTTCCACATGGTTTCAGTGTTGGTGATGCATAGCGGATAAAACTGACTAAATATGACTATAAAGTTGGTTTGAAAGCTGTTGCAATAAATTCTAAAGGGACAAACAACTTATGGTCTTTTGGTATTAAATTAGTTTGCCTTTGTCTGTTAGAAACCTGTTGAAGTTATGTGTTTTGCCTTCATCTGCGCCACATACTATTCTCTTTTGAAACTATTCAAATCTGATATTGCTTTTAGATGTGCTCATATGTGAATTTTAAAATGCAAAAATATGATCCCTGGAACTATAGTTGCTGCTGCAATGGCTGCATTTTTAAAAATGGATAATAGTTTATTATTTGGATTGTAACTCTGCTTAAAGAGGACGTTTTTAGAGTGCAGCTGTTGTACTTGTTGAAATGGTGTGTAGAAAGTGTTGGTGGAGACTCAAGGGCAAAGTTTAATTATTAATTTTTGTCTTTGAGTCAGCTGCAGGGAAATTTTTTGTCACATGCATTTGTTTTGTGTACCAATGCTGTAATTGCCACAGAATGGCCAGAATGGGCACCTCTCATAAATACCCGGGACACTGGAGGTGTTCTGCAAAATGCGAAAGACTTGCCCTGGACTTTATCCACAGTTTTCGTTCACACATTAACTTCACAGCAATGGATTATGTGCTGGTGATGCACTCTTAAAGTCAGGCATGTTAGTGACGGGTGTTGGGAGTGTGAGTGTTCAGGAGGCACTATATACCAGCCAGAGATCTTCAGACCCAATATCGGAGTGTGTGTCAGCAGTTCCTGGATGATGAAGACATAGATGCTGGGGACTGGCCTGTTCACCAGACCTGAGGTTTGCAGATCTACAGTAAGATTAGTAGATTGAGTGTTCCCTTTTATTGTTTTGAGCAGTGTACTAACATATTACTAAAAGTGCAATAGAGCATCAAGTATTTGCATTTATCCATCGGAATTCTCAATGAAGCCATTATTATTTACATTATTCTTATTTCTTTCAGTCATCAGTGATTTGGATATGGTGAACTAAATGTCAACTGTCATTACTACATATTTAGTCATGAATTGTAATATGACCTTGACAAATATCAGAATTAACACCTTTTGACAATGTTCAGGTTTTTATTTATTTCGGTTTATAGTTTGTTCACATGACTAACTCTCAAGCTGCTGCTGTTCTACAGGGAAGGCAGAAGTTAAGAAAACAAAACTTTTCTGACTATGAACATTTGAACGGAGAGGACAATAAAGCTAACTCCAGCAAACATTCTTCCGTGTCCTATATGACCATAAATAAGCAGAAGTATTGCTGATACAAACTCAGTAATCTTCTAGACTTTTTACCCCAGAAATGGTAACAAACCAAACACTATGATCTGCAAAAGGTCTGGAATGAGTTAGCATTTTCCTCCAGAGCATTGTTTCAGGACTTCAGTGTGGAAACATGACTAAATAAAATACTTTAAACTTCAGCTGGGATCATGTACTGAACTGAATAGATGTCAAATACTAAATATTTAAATCAACTGCATATTTACACTTTTTAAAAATGTTACTCGGTTTGTTTGGCAGTCCTATTTATTTCACATCATCTTTATAAACACATTTAAAAACAAATACTTAAACAAGGTGCTGTAAAACTAAATAATACTTTTTGCAATTGACCAGCATGTTATAATTTGCTATAACCGTATAGTAATATTTGTATGGGTAGAATTTAGTGGAAAGCGATCTATGATGGAGATCACGGTCATTTGTACTCATTCTGCTGTTGATAACGATTGTTCTTTAAATAATATGCCTACCAGCATGTTGCGGACATTCTTCCAAGCTTTTGAGCTGTAAAGTAACTTAAAAAATGTGAATATGCAGGAATTCTGGGAGGTGGTATTTGTATGAGATGTGGAAGTTGAAGACATCTGCCAAAATACAACACTGGAACAAACATTTGTCATCTAATGATGAGCATTGTATATTCATCTCTGAATTTGGTCGCGATGATCAGTAAACTATGTTGACTCAGTATGAGATGCACCCTATTGAGCTTAAATGTCTTTTAAATGTCCAAACCCTAAAGACAAGTAATAGTTGTTAATAGCAATTTGAGTATTTTAACTGCCGTAAGATAAAGAACCCTGCAATTAGTTTTCAATTGGTGTCTACAAATACAAGGAACAGCTGAGCCATGTAGGCAAGGGTTGAACTGTTTTGGGGAAGGACAACGGGCATGAAGTTTTAGAAGATTTAAATTTTTGCTATGTTTCTGCTTCTCTGAAAGCTGAGCAAAGGAAAGGAGACCACAAAGCAAGTTATTAAATATACTGGAAATGCTCATAAAGGCAAACTGAGTGCAGGAAACCTAACATGGTGGAAAGAGGGAAAGGCGGCTTATATCGGACCAGGTGAACAAGATGGTCTGGCTCATCGTGATTCTAGAAGCTGATGCTGGTCCAGAGAAGGTTTACTTTGATTCCAGAGGTGGCATTTTGTTTTCGTTCATCATGCAGGAGGTGTAACTGAAACACAGAGTAGAAATTTAATGGCTCCTCTTGACATTCTGACAGAACTCTAACCTTTTATTTCATGGTTAGGTGTTGAGATTTTCAACCATGTTTCAAACTACAATAAATGATTTTGTGTAAGAACAGTCTCTTATACGGTACATTGTAGTATTGTATTGTAAATCGTTCTGGCGATTTCTCCTCCCTTCAATCATTCCCATCTCTTCCTCGTGTAAATTCCTGTCAGCGAGGATGCAAAGGGAGATACGAGAAAATGACCTGTGGTTCGGGAACATCATTAGTCCTCCTGCATTAAATAAAATTAACTATCAAATGTGTAGAAGTCTGCGATGGATCGGCGACCCGTCCAGGATGTACCCTGCCGGGATAGGCATCCCAGCAGGGTACTTTTTGCATCTCTTTGATTGTAAGAAAATTGTCATTAAATTATGAAGCAAGATGTTTTTATCACAGAAACCTACCAGAAATTTCTAGACTCTAATCATTACAGTCACTCTATACTGGCTGAACCATAGACCTGAAACCTGGCAAAACCTAATCACTATATGATTAAGTTATTCACATGGCCTCCTGCAGACCTGGAGCTGAACTAAAAGTAAGGTAATGATTTTATTATCCATAAGTAACAGCAAATGGGCTGTGCCCTTAAGCTTTGTACATGGCTGAACCTGATTGCACACTTCTAGCTGGCTCTTAAGCTGACCTGCTTTCACAGCCTGTGTCAGCAGCTCATCCGTTGCCAGACGTTGTGGCTACACTATGAGCCATGGTACATAAATAAAACTTGGAGGGTAAAATATGACATTGTATTAAGTGTTGAAATGATTAAACCTGACAATTTGGACAAAATGGTCATATGGATTTAGAAAAACAAATTTTTACATACAGATTTTTTTGCGTTCTTTTTCATAAAAGTTGTGGTGATCAGAGCTGCCTGGCTTTGTAAACAGCTTTTACAATGGACACTCTTTTTAAAATGATCTGATCAGATTTTTTATTTATTTTTTTTATTTTCTAAGCTCTGTTTCAAGGTAGATAATTTTAGATTTGAAAGTCTACTTGCTGAGTTAATGGTATTTTGCACACATTTAGAAACACTCCAGTTTCAAATCACAATTGTCAAAATTAATTATAAAAAAAAAAGTTGTTTTAAAAGTTTTTGGAGTGATTATGTGGCAGGTAGCACCGCTCCAAAATCACTGAAAAGTCGCATTTACCGATACGTCACAAGAGTTATTAGTTTGGCATTTCACATCAGACATTTCACTGACGCATGACCAAAACATAAAGGCTGATTGTTTTGATGTCCCACAAACGGCTCTCTGTCTCTTTATGTCTAAAACAATCCTTTGCGTGGCTGTGGTCCTGACTGTGATATTAAGATTATGAGGTAGGGATGCAAACAATTAATCGCTTATCGATTAATTGTCGATAAGACATTACTCTATTAAAATAAATTAATTGCAATTAATTGCGTTTTGAACCCGTAATTCCCCGCCAGCCCGCATGGGGGCGCGCTAGACGCGAGACGTCCTTGACGCGGAAGTGGGAACAAAGAAAAAGCCGTCCTCTGATAAACAAACTAGAAGCGGTAAACTGGCAGGATGAGGAGGACCTAACGGAGTCTGGTATGGAACCAATTTAAGTTGGTTAATGACGGCAAAGATGCCAAAAATGCACAATCTGCATTCTCCATAACCACCCGTGTGGATGTGAAGCAAGCTATGCCAGGACGAAGGCAGAGACGAGGCTGAAGTTAGCCTCCGATTCGCCAAATGCGTAAATTACGATTTCACTGGATTTTTTAGACTTAACCCGCTTTTTACATGGTCCTATTAAAAAACTATAATACTTAAACTATTCAAATCTGGACTCAAATGTTCTAATCAGGATGTAAATTAATAAAATCAAAGTTTGTGATTTGTGAAACCTTTATTCTATGTGTGAAAATGCTAATTAGCTTCATTTTTTCAGATCTAATCAGGATGGAGATTTATAAAAAACAATCTCTGATTTGTGAATGCTTTATTTGCAAAAACGGAATATAACCTCATTTTATTATTTTAAGGCTAATTTAGTTTTAAGATAGTCATATTAATTTTTGTTCTATTTATGAATGTACTGTTAAAGAAGTTTATTTAGCTTCTAACAGACAGTGCACTTGTTTATTTCAGAAAAATAGCCGCTTATCAATTAATCGATCATCGATCGATAAGATTAAACAACTATCGATTAATGAATTACTCGATAATTTGCATCCCTATTATGAAGTAATTATAAATCCTGCACATATTGCTACACTGTTAATCTCAGTACTGGTGAATATGTTGCATTATTGTACAGATAAATAGAAGATGTGTCCATGTGCTCTGTTTTTTTTTTTTTTTTAACAAATTCTACATTGATTTTAAATTTCAGGTTACATATTGGTGCCTGAGATGAAATGCTGGTTTAATCATTGCTGATTTCAGTGGCAGGAACTCCGATTTTTGACCCAACTTTTTGGGCTGTGGGAGGAAAACTGTGACGCTGTTGTGTACAAACTGCAGGAAGTCTGTAAGCCTGGAAGAAACAACTTTGTGGAGTATGCTGTTGAGTGCAGGCAATTTCCTGGTTCCCCATTCAGGATTTCCCAGTTTTAAACCATTCATTAGCCCTGCTATCAGTTTAAACAGATCAGATTTAGAATGTGAGGCTTATAGCTGCGGCTACTTTCCTATCAGCTTACCACTTAATTTCCGGTGCCATTTTTTTTTTTCTTCTTTTTTATGGGTCTTTTGGGCCATTTTTGCCCTTGAATTTGAAATTTGTTTCACAAGTTGGATGAATAACAGAAGTGAGATGAGGAATATAGTTTTTTTTTTTTACATGTTGTATCCTACATTTATTTTTAATGTACAGTGGGGGTTGTAAGACACTGCAGATGGTGTAGGGTTACTTCTGTTCTGAGCCACCAAAATCCGTTACAGTGTCAAAATATAACTGCGCCAAAGTGAACAGACTTGTATAACACCAGCTGGTTATTTGTTGTTTTTTTTAGATTGAGGAAGTTTGTTGTACTTCCTGTCTTGTGTATCACTGCAACAACTGAATACTGTGATCTAAGGATGAAAAAGACATGCAGATCAGTAAGATCTATTATGTAATCTGTCTAAACATCCACATGGTTTTTAGCTAAGAATGACTAAATGGACTAAACTGTGCTGCAAATTTGCTGTGTTTTTAATGTTCAGTTTCTTTGTAAACAACCACTGAAAACTTCCCAGGCTACCTCTTATGTACAAATTATTCACAGAGATAGAGTGCTGCATGTCTAAATTCCTATTTTACTTCTTTATGGACCATGTCAGGCTGAAATTCCTCACTAATGAGTAATGTTTATCTCTCCTTCTTCACCTCCCTGTTCTAGTTCTCTTTACTGGCTTTTAACAGAAAAATAACTCCCCTTAGTTTTGTAATGTTGAACTACTGATCGGTTTCAGGCTAAAATGCCAGTGCTGCTGTAATTCCTTGTTCTTGAATTCTTCAATGAAAAGACTTAAGGTGGTCAGAGTTATCCAAGGAACCTAAAAGAGCGCCTTGAGGCCTGGACCCTGATGTCTAATGAGTCATTTCCGGACAAGCCTTTTCCTTTTTGTTAACAATAGTATCCACTTGTCAACTCAAATTGGACTGCCACATAGTCTAAGAGTCAAAGAGGTCAGTAATACTGTACATGAGACCGCGGATGAAAGTTAAGACAATCATGACATCCATCAGCACCACAGCCAGGTTTTCTCTGAAATGTCTTTTTTAATGGCAGAACGATCCAACAAGCAATCTGGGTTTAATCAGTGTTTTTAATTGTTGTGCAGACCCAAAGAGGTTTAGGTAGGCAGCATTTATTTAATGTAGCTTATGCCTCACATTATTTACTTCATGAACAGAGTAGTGCCAAAACTGTCCTCAACAATACTTTGTGCCATTTCAGCTTGGCTGTCTGCTTCAGTTTTTGTAATGCATGGGCTTGTTTTCAAGTGCTTAATATGCTTTAACTTGAGAGTTAAAAGACAAGTTGAATTTATTCTTTAAGCTCTTCTATACAAGTGAAATGAGATGTAGCTGCTGGATATGGGTGGATGAATCTCTTTTTGGGGTCGGCATCAATCCATCAGTGTGAAAATTGCTTAATGTTGGATAAATGTTTGCATGAAATGATTAAATGTGATATAATGCAGCACTGATTTATATTGTCAGTGTGTTCTTAAACTTGATTGATGAATAAAAAATAAGTGTTTGTCAGACTGCCTCTGCATCATCACATTTAATGTAGTGTAAAAATGAATGTCATTCATAGTTGAGAACAAAGCTTGGCAGGTTGTCCCTCTGAAGATATTCTTAGTAATCTAGCTTTAAATATCCTTCCTCTTCCTCCTTTGCTCTGTCTCTCATTGTGGCTGTCTGAGTGGAAGAAATGAGAGGTTTCAGGCAAAAAACACTCAACTGTGCCACATAATCTAATTTCAAACTGCATTTTATAGTGGTAAATACTATGATTGATAATGATCTCAGCATTTGATTTGAATATTTATAATTGTGCAATTGGGACTTAAAGATATTAGAAAAAAAAGCCCTGGTATATTTTTCTCAGCTGCATTGAAATAAACAGTCCGCTCCAAATGGAAGCTTTAATATCTGTATTGAAAAAAGTATAAACCCTGTCAAGAACAATCTTGGATCACTCTATGGCCTCATCTACTCCATCAGAAGCCCTCTCCACTATATCATGACAAGCAAGAGTGATTGGAACCATACAGATTATTTGGCTGGCTGCCCTATCTGCTCAGGCTTTCAAATCTAACGTCAGTGTTTTGGAAGTATGAGTGTATCAGTAGTAAGAAGAGCAGAATTGCAAGATGCTGTCATATCACGAATCGTGTTTTCGGTTGCTGTGATGGATGCAGCAGTTTTTGTTAGTGTCAGGGGTGGACCTCGGGTCTGGTGGATGAGCTTTAAACTGCATTTTATTTAACAAGATGGCTTGTTAAAGTAGATCCACTTAAAAGAGCTGATGGAAAAAGTAGTCCAGTGGTGCAGTTAAAGCATGGCCACTCTGACAGCATATTTGGGCATTTTGTTGCCTTGATTTACATTTAAAATGGACTGAAAACTGTTGTCAGACTGGGTTATTATGTAAGTTGACATTAAAAACCTCTCGTAGAGGACAAATTGAACTTGACATTTGTACATGTTTTTCAGTGCTGATTTATCACAGCACAGTATATTTTCCCAAGATACTTGCTGCTGGTTATTGTGGTGTTGAACATCATACAGATGATCTTTCTTTTGGCTTTTTTTTCTTTACTCTAAAACTGAACGTGTAAATGTGCTGACAGTCTTGCAGTTCAGAGCATTCGGAGCCTGATTTAAGCTTTCTGACAGAAGAGATCAACACGAGCACACGTTTGTCATTGTGCTGTGCCTTTCTGCTGTTGTGTCTCTCATGCAAATTACTTGATATTCAAATTATCTGAATTAATTGCTGTTTAATTAGGGAGTGAAATGGAGGTCTAATGTCAACAAGCGCCCACACACACTCACTTTCATACACAAACACACAGCAGAAGGTTCGTTGCCCTGCAGCCAGCTTGGCAACACTGCTGTTTGTCTATTACTTTAAGCTGGGTGACTTCTTCCCTTGTGGTACAAAATGGCCATCAATTGTCACATTTTCTTCTCTTTATCATCACATAGCTGTCTAACAGTCCCTTAGACAGTTTTATTCCCTTCAAAGTTCAAATATCTGTAGTTTAACTTGTTTATTGTTTCTTGTTCTCATTATTCTCAAATTCTTGTTTTGCTGGAATATTTACATGAGACGTAATTTCGATCGATTTTTAATAAAAAATTGAGATATTGACACCCCTAGAAAATATTCTGGATACTTTTTTTACTCCATATCTTGTGATTTGTTTGTCAGCAGTTGTGGCACAGGGACAGATTTATTTAAGTTTATCATGTTGAACTCACCTTTTTAAAAAGGGCTTTAAAGAGGCTCTATGCAACATTGCCATAGTCATAAAGCTCCTTAGAAGTAATTATTTTGCTTGTCTGACCCGTTATGATGAAAAAGCTGACATTTCCTCCTCTAGCGGTTCTCCCTATACCAAAACTCCACTTGCAGTTTTCCCCGTTGACGCTCATTTTGTTTTGGTCTGAAAGTCTCGCCATACACGAGACTACTGCTATACGACAGGTCGTAAATCCGTTTGGACAGACATGTATATTTCATCTTTGATTAGTTTTTTCCTTTTATACTGCTTTGATAATTATTTTTACTACATACTTTTGAAGCCATGGTGACTCGCCGTCACCTGTTCAAAACAAACCGTAAGTTGCCTCTGCTTTAAAACGGTCTTCTTCGTCTGTTGCCTATTTTTGCTATGGAGCTCCCCCTACAGCTTTGGGTTGTGCACTGCATGGTAAAAAAACCCAGAGTTACTGAGATTTTCTTTAAATAATTAAGGCTTGTGATATGAATTGCAAAGGTGTCATAATCAAAGTATACTTTAAAGAGTTGGTTTTCATTGTGTCTTGTCTTTTTTTTTTTTTTTGGGTGTTGTCAGGTGCAGGTGTGATGCACTGCGTACAAATCAGTGTTTGAAATTTATGTTTAGACTTTTTCATCCAGCTACAATCAAATTCATTCTATCCGGTTGATACAATTTATCTGAATAGCTTTTTTTTTTTTTTTTTTTTTGTTTTCACCTGCCATCTTTAATTAGGGCGCTGAAACTCCTGAAATCTGCATTTCTTTTTTTTTTTATTACCAGTAAGTTCGAGGACCTTCAGTCGGTCCCCAGGTCCTGTTGGTAGGGGAGGGGTAGAGCCTCCCAGGAAAGGAGGGCCCCTCAGTAGAGGTAGGATAGTACTCGGAAGTGAGTCTTCCCTTCATTCTACACTTGTCCAAAGGTTTATACTTTTCTCGCCAAGCTTGTATTACTAAAGTAATCAACTTTGATTGGGAGATAGATTGAGGCTATCCTTGGAATAAATATTCAAAATGAGAAGTAATGTCGTACTAAACTGTCCAGCCATATAAAAGTTTTTCAGCTCACAGATAGCAATTAAGCTAGAAAAAAGGAATTAAGCCAACAAAAAGTCTAAAGGATTTTCCGCCTCATGATCCTGTTTTAATCATGTTTATAATCTCTACCTCCCATCCTTCGTACTGTCACCTCCTCTCCGAAACTCCCGAAGCCTCTGTTTTGCTCTCTGACTGGCCCCTGTTGATGCAGGTGGCTCCCCGATCCTCTCCCATTGGAACACTTCTTTAATCCTGTTGTACACTGCGTCCTCTTGGTCCCCGTCTCCCATCTCCACCTCGAGTCCCTTCTCCTGCATCTACTGCGCTGCATCTTGTGGGTTGTCGTATATTTTAGGTCCGTCTTGCCAGTGGATTTTGATTTTAGTCATCGGCGTCTGAAACTTTATCCCATTTTTCTTCAGCACCTTCTTTATACTGC